>JAESVK010000765.1:0-18251 GCA_017140935.1 Hamamelis virginiana
AACCTCCATAGGTATGATTATGCCACTGCCAAGGCTATCCTTGCTGGTCTCATTGTAGAACAGGTAAAATCTCAAACCATTGTCTTTCTCTTAAATTTTTCAAATTCAACTCTCACACTTTTCATAATTTTCAGGTGAACTGGGACCCATGGGGTATTTGGAGGACTACTTTGGCTTCCCCCCACACGCAAAGCGTACTCCTGACACATAGGTGAATCTTGTTTGAGGGGCCTGCTGGCAGATATTGGTACTTAGGTGAGAGAGTCTGTCGCCAAGTTTATGGAAACATGGATGCAGCTAGGGTGCCTTTTCTGCCTCCTGCAAATATGCGTCACACTGATAAACTGAAGGGTGAGGCCCTGTTATAGTCCAAGAGAGGAGTGGATCTTTCCGCTTTCCTTTTCTCTGAGGCGAGCTATGAGGTCTTCTGTCAACAGTTCTTGATGCGCCCCTTGGCGACTGGAGAACTTCCTGAAATGGTATGACTTTTGAGAATGCTTTCTTTCATCCCTGTAAATGCAATCACAAAACTTCATCTTTATGTCCACAGGGTTGCCGTTCCGGGGGTCAAAGCTCTAGAGCTGCTGCTAGTGATGATGATCAAGACGCAAATAGGCCTCCTGCCTTGCAGCCTACAGACTGGAATATAGAGCTAATAGTTGAAGATAAATTCTTGACTTCTACTATTTCGCGACCTTCAGCCGATGAGGGATATCACATAGATCCTTCTTACGAACAAGTAAATTTCCCACTGAATCAAACAACTGCACTCGCATTCCCACTGATACACTGACATCATTCATTTCTGACAGGTTCCTCGAGAGTATTACCAGGATTACATCGATCTTACTACCACCATGAGGCGTGACCTTCGCAGGATGAGCTTGAGGACTTCCGTTCTCACTCGTCAACGGGTAACTTCAAATCACATTCTCAATTTCATCTTTCTTCCCTTCTCACAAACTGATCATACCGTGAACACCGTTTCAGGCACCTGACCCACCACGTCATTCTTCAGCTGGCGAGGGATCTAGTAGAGGGATAAGAAGGAGCTCTCGAAGACATTAACCAATCTTTTATGAGACATGGAGTTTCACTTTGAAAATGCTATGTATTTTGCAAACATTTGTGCCAAAAATGAATTTTCTTCTTTTCAAAAGTGTATGTTAAAACTTGTTCACTGCTATTAATTCTCTCACTTTTGATCATGATTGAACTAATACCAATGTTTTAAAACTTGTAAATAGCAACAAAGTCAACAAAAATCAAAATCGGGGCCCCGAAAGCACAAAAACTCGAAAATAAGCAAAATCGGCAAAATTGGGTGGCCAAATCCTGGTGACCTTCCAAGCCAGGACGGTTGGCCGTCCACCCTAAGACGATTGGCCGTCCTGCCTAGGACGGTCACCGTAATGGCCCGCCTTATTTTGCCTATTTTGAGCAGTTTCCAATTTTTGGTCTTTTCAGTTTATAATTTCTCTTCAAATCTGACCTAGGCCTATAAAAAGGAACCCTTAGCAGCCTCTACAACCATTCTACAATAGTTTTAAGCATCATGGAGGCTCTCCCCCAGGTTTTGAAAAGATTCATGGCGAGAATGACAAAGGAAGACAAAAAGGTGTTCGTTCGCTTCAACTTAAATGCATGCTTTTCTCTTCAACAAATCAACCCACAATTTATGTTTTCAACTTCGGCACCGAAGAAATATGCCCACTGTTGGAGGAATTCTGCGCGATCATGTCTGTTCCACTGAAAGGACCTTTCATCTTCCCACAGATTCGGCGTAAGTACACAACAACTCTCGCTTCTCTTCTTGAGATCACTGAAGGAGATGCTTCTACATTCATCGAAGGTACCAACCTTAATCTTCTAAAACTAGCTACTTTTCTTCACCCCGGCTTGAATCAATTCACCACTTCACGGCCCGTTCAACATGCTTTAGTTTTATGCCTTCTAGGGCAATTTTTATTTTGTACTGGCTCTTTCCTGGTTCCATTAGAATTGTGTGAGCTAGTTTTACCCCTTTCTACATCATAAAACATGATGCCCATGGTTCTCGCCGAAACTCTGAATGGCTTAGACAAACTTCACACCGACCCCAAAACTACTTTTGAAGGTAGCCCCATTCTACTCCAAATGTGGTTGATTGAAAGGCTCAAATTCATCGCTCCTTCCACTGGTACTTCTTACCATGCTTCCTATCATCGCCGTACTATTACCCTACCTCGAGAGCGTACCTTACTAGAATGGTTGACTTTTCTTTCTACTCTCTCTTGGAATGACATCGAGTGGTATGTGCATGACTGGAGCTGTTCTGGCTATTATCTGCTTCGTTCTCCAGGTTATTCTGCGGTGATTTTGGTAAGATTGAAGCGTACCTCTTTCTATTAGGCAACCCGATTGCTTCGCCAAATGGGGACCAAACAGACAATTCCATCTCTCTCAGAGCATACTTACACTTCCAAGGCGATCTCTCCATCGGTGGTAAAGGCTTTGATGTCAAGGTGGCCATCTGTATTGCGCACAACTCACATTGATTTCTCTCATGGGTCTTTTGAATTGGATGAGGTTTATAAACAATGGTTATCTCAGGATATGGGTACTCGGGGACAAGAAAGGAATGCTAGGATTTCAGGACTTATTGAAAGTCTCTCATCTGAAGAGCGAGGGGACACTTCGTCACTTCCACCTACAAGTAGTATTTTACAAGAGAAGAAAAGATTATGACTCTGAAGAAACTTCAAGGAATGAACGAAGGATTTGATGAACTTTTGAAACACATTTCCCATGCTTTTTATTATTTTGAATGAGTGAAATTAGAATCATATGGCATGTAATAGACCTTTGAAAGGTTTCTTTTCATCTCATGAATAAAAGAATTCTATCTTTTTAGTTTTGAATAAATCACTACAAATAATTGCAATTGAAAACAAACATTAGGTTGTTTTGCCATAGGAAATTGGACCGCACCCAAAGTGACTTTATAGGCTGCCTACATATCTCCATTTTTTGAATATCTTTTTCTCATAAAACTTTCAACTTTGTTTTGAATACTTGGAGAATCAGGTCCTTGTAGTTCATGGGATCAATTGAAAAGCATTTTTTTTAATGCTCTTCTTTTTGCCTAGGCAGCCTTTGCAGGTTTTCTACCTAGCGAGCTCTTGCCCTAATTTTTGCCTAAGCAGCCTTTTCAAGTTTTCTACTTAGCGGGCTCTTTTTACTATTTTTTATTTTTATTTATACATGATACTTTTTCAATTGATCCAAATTGGTAGACTGAGAGAACTCGATCCCATCTATGTCCATAAGACGCACGGCTCCGCCAGATAATATCTCTTTGATGATGTAGGGTCCCACCCAACTTGGCTTGAACTTTCTTCTTGGATCATGAATCGGCATTCTGATTTCTTTGAGTACCAAATCCCCTTTCTTTAAGCCCCTGTTTTTAACTCTCTTGTTGAATGCTCGAGCTATTCTTCTCTGATGACCTTGAACATGGTATAGGGCCTTCACTCTCTTCTCGTCAATTAGTGACAGCTGCTCATATCTATCCCTCATCCAATCGACTTCTGCTAGTTAGCTTTCCATAACTACCCTTAGTGAAGGTATCTATAACTCAATTGGTAACACTGCTTCCATACCATACACTAACGAGTAAGGTGTAGCCCCAGTTGACGCCCTAATGGATGTGCGATAGCCCCACAATGCCAGAGGAAATTTCTCATGCCAATCGTTGTACGTATCAGTGGTCTTCTTCAAAATGGTCTTTAAATTCTGGTTAGCTGCCTCTACTGCTCCATTAGTCTGCAGACGATAAGGAGAGGTATGGTGATGTACTATACCATATTTCTTAAGAAGCTCCTCAGTCTCTTTTTTGAAATGTTGCCCATTGTCTGAAATAAACTCACGTGGCACTCCATATCGGTAGATGATGTTGCACTGTATGAACTTGGCAACCTGCTTAGTATTCAAAGTCTTGTACGACGTTGCTTCTACCCATTTGGTAAAGTAATCTACGGCCACCAATATGTACTCGTGCCCATTCGAGGCCGCAGGATTGATCTTGCCGATGATATCAATGCCCCATGTTGCAAATGGCCATGGTGATGACATGGTAGTGAGTTAGTAACTCAATCTCAAAATCCTCTTCGCAAACATATACCCATTCATATGTGGAGCCCCAGCCCTTCATGTATTTCCTGAATAATCTGCTCTGCTTCATCTTCTGTTACACACAAGAGATGGACACCGTCAAAAGACCTTTTATACAATCTCCCACTGCACAAGATGAGCTGGCTAGCCAACCTTCTCAAAGTTCTTCGGTCAACATAGGATGCTTCTGGTGGATACTCCCCTTTTTCTAAGTACTGCTGAATATCATGGTACCACGGCTTCCCATCGTTTGGTTCTCCTTCCCTTAGTGCAGAACAATAAATAGGTTCTTCTCTAGATTCAATGATAATTGGTGCTACTCCCTCTTCTATTGGGATCTTTGCCATGGATGCTAGAGTGGCTAAGGCATCCGCAAACTTGTTCTTTTGCCTAGACGAGTAAAAGAATTTTATTTGACGGAATTTTTTCACCAATGTCTCTAGATAATTGTGATATGGCAGCAGCTTCTCATCTTTAGTCTTCCATTCCCCTCTAGTCTGACATATGATAAGGGCTGAATCCCCATACACTTCAAGCTCTTCTACTCCCAAGGCCAATGCTGGTTCTAAAGCTAGAATGCAAGCTTCATACTCAGCTATGTTATTGGTTGCCTTAAAGTTCAATTTCACTGCCACAGGTATCATCACATCTTCTGGCGTTTCCAGACAGACTCCTATACCACGTCCTTTCCTATTCAATGCTCCATCAAAGTGCACTTTCCACACCTTCTACTCTATCACAAGGATTTCTTCATCCGGGAACTTGTAATTGCCATTGTCTGCTTGTGAAGTAACACATTCTGCCAGGTGTTCTGCTATAGCTCTTCCTTTTACTGATTTCTGCAGTACATACTGAATGTCGAATTCTGACAATAACAATAACCACCGCGCTGTTTTATAGGACAAAGCAGGCTTCTCAAGCAGATACTTCAATGGGTCCATTCGACTGATCAAGAGTACTTGGAAAGACATCATGTAATGGTGAAGCTTTTGAGTTGCCCACACCAATGCCATGCATGTCTTTTCCCAAGCACTATAGTTCACTTCAGAATCTGTCATCTTCTTGCTGAGATAGTAGATGGCATTCTCTTTCAAGGATTCTTCAAGATATTGAGCTAACATAGCTCCCATCACGGTTTCGGTGACAGTTAAGTAGAGTAATAACGGTTCACCTTGTCACGGGGGAACCAGTATTGGTGGGTTGCTCAAATACCTTCTGATGGTATCAAATGCCTCTTGACATTCCTCATTCCACTTAGTCGGTACATCCTTCTTTAGCAGCTTGAAAATCGGCTCACAGATAGTCGTCTACTGAGCTATGAAACGGCTGATAAACTGAATTCTTCCCAAAAATCTCCGGATTTCCTTTTCTGTCTTTGGTGGTTGCATCTCCATAATGGCTTTGATTTTCCCTGGATCTACTTTTATCCCTCTCTGTGTGATCATAAAACCAAGCAGCTTTCCAGCAGTCACTCCAAAGGCACATTTCTGAGGGTTCAGACGCAGCTTGTACTTGATGATTCTTTCAAAGAACTTCTTCAGAGCAACTAGATGTCCTTCCCTATCTACAGACTTCAGAATCATGTCATCTACATACACTTCCACCTCCTTGTGAATCAAATCATGTAGCAGTGTGGTAGCCATCCTTTGGTATGTCGTGCCAGCATTCTTAAGGCCGAAGGGCATAACCCGATAGCAAAATGTCCCCCATTGTGAGATGAAGGCAGTCTTTTCCATATCTTGAGAAGCCATTTTGATATGGTTGTAACCCGAAAAACCATCCATAAAAGATAAGAGTGCATGGCCAGCAGTGTTGTCAACCAATACATCTATATGAGGCAAAGGGAAATCATCCTTAGGACACACCTTATTGAGATCTTTGAAATCAACACACATTCGTACTTTTCCATCCTTCTTAGGCACTGGGACAATGTTGGCTAACCATTCCGGGTACTCCACCACTTGCAAGAGTCCGGCATTCATCTGCTTGATCACCTCATCTCTAATCTTCAATGCCCATTCCGGCTTCATTCTGCGCAGCTTCTGCTTGACTGGCTTCATGTTCGGATCAGTGGGGATGAAATGCTACATAATATTGGGATCAATGCCTGGCATGTCTTGGTACGACCATGCGAAAGCTTCAATGTTCTTTTTCAAAACTTGTACCAATGATTCTCTCTTCTGGCGACAGTATTGATCCAATTTTAATTATTTTAGGTGATTCATCCGTCCCTAAATTGATTGAAATTAATTCATCCATGTTAGGTTGAGCGTGCCCTTTTCCATATTGCTCGTCGAGCTCAGGAGGAACATTTTCTTGAGGGTCTATATTCATGCCATACAAATCCAGAGATGATAAAAAAGAGACACTGCAAGAGAGATGAGAAGAGAATGAATACTTCTTTTATTAATTGAAAGTTGAATAACAGAACACAGAAGATGAAATAAACTGACACTCATACCTCTTCAAATGAGGTTAAGGTTTTTATTAAAAACAAGGAAATCCTACACTACTACTACTACTACAAAAAAAAAAAAAGCAGGGAAATCCTATTCTACTGAAGACACCTACAAGTTATCATCAGGTGGAAGTGACTCGATCTCCTCACAATCACAGACAAAAGGACAATCTTCAAAGCCCCAGTTTGGTAAAGGTGGAGTTATAGGTTCAATTGGATAGATCGCCTCGACTTCATAAGTATGCACTTCGAGACACAGAACTGCCTGCTCGAACATATTTGTCATGGCACCAGCATCAAGGTCTTCAACCCAATCCTTTCCTTCTTACCAGCCTCACTAGTAACAATATCATCAACCACTGAAGCAGTGAGAGAGCACCATTCATCACCAAAGAAAATCTCAAACCCAGGTACACTGATCTTCTGATCTTCAAGGTAGCACAGTTCAGGGAAACCACAATATGGAAAGTCATCACCCTCCTTGATGAAAGCCCCATTCAAAGTTGGTCTATATAGTTCAAGGGTTGAGTTAAAGGTTCGTCCTTTCGCCCTCGCGGAGTCTTTCTCTTTCTTCCTCTGAGCCATTATCTTCTTATCTTCCTTAGTAGGTTTGTAGCCTAACCCATAAGGATAGATAGCAGAGGGGTACTTCACAGTATCAGAAATGCCTTGCAATCTTCAGCCCAATCCCATTCCAGGGAAGAATCCCATTCCTTTCATAATCTGTCCTATATGCAAATTCCCATATAAAAATAATAGTAATACTTTTAAAATTAAATTTAACCAAACGGTGCCTAAATGTTTTACAGCTTTCTAGTTTTACAATGGAAAATGGTAGCGGCCCATGCTTCCATCTTTGTCTTCACTTGCCGTTTTTCTACCATCATAAACTCATCCATCTCCTTTCGAAAATACTCATTGCTTGGTCTACGTTCCTCCGCCAGAAGATACTGCGGCGTCTTCTCTGAGTCCCTTCGCTCCATCTCTTCCAGGTTTATGCCGCATTTACGATAATCCACCCCTGCCATTGCTAGTGCTTCAATTGACATTACTTCACCTCTCTCTCTCTCTCTCTCTCTCTCTAAACACACTTAATATGAACACACCAATGCAAAGTATTTATATGTGACCAATCACCTATTCACCAAAGTTGAGTGTTCAGATTTTATATCCGTGACCTCAACAGTGTCGGGCATGTAACAAAATAGGAAATTACTATGCATCACTAAAGAAAGAAATATCGTGAATTTTCAAAAATACCCACGAGTGATTTTTCAAAACTACCCTAATTCACTTCTTCTAGCAATACTTGTAGTGATTCGTTGTACAAAAAAAGTAATGCTAGATGGACCAAATCTTGGACCAAAATTTTTAAACCAAATGATATGTCAGAATAATACAGTCTTGATTTTTGTGTATTTCAAAAATACACAAAAATCAAGACAATGATATTCCGACAAATCAATTGGTTTAAAAAAATTGGTCTAAAATTTGGTCCATTCAGCATTTTTCATAGCAAAATTGGGCAAAAAAATGAGTGCCATGTCATCAATTCTGTTAGTTTTTAACTACAATTGACACGGGAGGACATAATTGCAAACGAGTAAAAATTAGTAGACTTGAGTGTAAATTTTAAACTAGATGAATTTAATTGCATTTTGGGTGAAACAGTGAAAGTATGTGACAGCAAAAAAAAAAAAAATCAAGCAATTAATTGTTTCGTAATTAGTCGGCATGACTTGTCAAAAAGGTAATTGACAAGGATCAAGGAATCAAAGGCAGGATACAGAGAGTCCACAATCAGTTGGTTAGGGAGTAAACAAATTGGGCAGGGACACATATACAATTGGTTGTTTAATATATTAATTGTTCGTGCATGTGAAATATGGTTACTGGTAGGTGAAGATGCAATGCAGGGAGAAGGAACCTTTTTTTCTCTTGCATCAAATGTCATGGAGACAACATAAAATGAACTCGATCGTCAGCATATATCCTTGCACATTGCAATCTTAAAATTCCCGTGACTAGAAAGGAAGTCTTAAAATGGTTAGAACAATCCAAGGATGAATCGTGAAAGTTAGGTGTTAACCTGCCCTTATAGAATTATTTTAAATATTGAATTAAGGGACCCATTGCTTGTGTTAGTTTTTTCAAAATTATTTTTGAAGAACTATTTCTTAAAATATCTCTTTAGAGTTATGTTGATCGTCATATCTCTATATCAAAATTAATTTCAATACTAGAAGTGATTGTCGTAAAAATTGGGACCGCTTTTGGTGCAATGACTTCTAGGCTTCTAGCATGAAAAATTTATCAACTATATATCTTCTCTTATCTTTTCTATTTTTGGTTCAATGGTCATGTGTCTGGCCAGTTTGTGCACATCTCGACTAAATCTCTCCCCGGGCAATCTTAAGGGTGCACTTCCCCACATCGGCCTGGTGCATTAAGGAATTAATTCCTGGAGTGCTCCCCAGAGGAATCGAACCATGGTTGATAAGATAGAGGGGCTCTCCTCTTACCAACTGGACTAACTCCCTTGCATAACTATATATTGTATCACTCCTCAAGTTGGTTAGAAATGATTATCATTCCATCTTTTAAATCAAGTGGAATTTTGAATTCTAAAAGTGATTTTAAGAAAGCTAATGCAAACGCGTCCTATATCTTTCAAGTTACCCTTTGAAAAAATTATTATACTTCTACTTTGGAATTTTAATGTAATATTCAAAAAAGTAAAAGTAGCATATTGGTATTTGTAAAGTAATGTTAGGCCCATGGTTTGTGTTGACAAAATTTCAATATTAAGAACTGTAATAAAGATTGTAGGTACTTTGACTGTCTTTCCATCGTCTACCAATAGTATTTACTAGGGGTGCCACTTGGAATGGGTCAAACCGAGAATGGGTCCGATCCGGTCAATTCGGACTGGATCAAAATCGGATCGAATTAAATTCAGATTGGTCCTGATTCTAATTCTTCAATCTATTCGGATTGATCCTTGGATTTGTCCTTTTGAGAACCAGTCCAATCAGAAATCTGAATTCAATTCCCTACTTATGTATGTCATGAATGCCAAAAATAACAGTGATTCAATAATCGGTTTATACTTTATTATTATTTTTTTCAATTGTTTAATTATGTGGAAGTATGAATTTTACATTGTAACTTGTTATAGCACGGGAAAAAAATTAAGTTCTTATGTAGGTATAAATGAATTGAATATTAGAGAATTTATTAAAATTTTATTTCATTTTTCTTTTAATGAAGAACCGTGGTCCAATCCAGATCAATCCTAATTGAATTAGGATTGGTCTAGAACCGGTCCGAATTTAACTAGGATTGGTCTTGGTCCTTGAAAGTCTAATCCGAATTAGTTCGGATTGGTTCCCATTTACCCCAAATCTAATCCAATCCAATCCGAGTTGCACCCCTAGCATTTACTTAAGAGAAAAAAAATATCTTAGTCTTTGTTAATGAAGATAATCTTGTAAAAGTATGGGATTCTAACAGCAACTCCATTGAAAAGAGGAGCCAAAGCTAATTTTTGGGTAAAACTCACAAATTGCATGCTCCAATATATGCATCAACAAAGAGCCCTCCAAATTTTGGCTAAGAAAAATGCTTATATCCCAAAAACTAGCTCTTGAACATCCTACTCTTCTATTTTAATAAACTCTCTCTTCATAATAAATAAGGATTAATATTCATTTTGGATACTTTTATGGGACAATTTTTTGAGATATATAATATTGCTGTAAAAGTACTTAAAAACTCAAGCTAAATGGAAGGTTTTGGAGTGTAATTCTTTAAAACTTTATTTTATATTCAAATTTAGTAAAAATATGCTCTCATTTTAAAAAAAAAAAAATTGACTTAATTTCCTTATTGATCGAATTTTCTTTCTCTTCAAATCAAAAGGGTTTGTTCTCACTTTTATCTTCTTCCTGGTTTCCATCAAATTCTGTAGTGTTTGGTTCCTCTGTCCAAGAACCGAGCTTCACTTCAAATCATATAATGAAGGTTACGATATCAGAAATGAGCATTTCTTTTTTCTTTCTATTCCATTCCTTCGACTTAACGCACAGGCCCGGCCCTGGCTATAAGCCAGGGAAGCAGGGGCTTAAGGCCCCCCAATTTTTGCCAAATAAAGGGCCCCCAAATCAGGTAGCAATAGGTAAGTGTAGACTGTGCAGTAGCAAAAAAAAAGCACACTATTTTTTAATTCAATTTGGGATTGGGCCTATTTTTTCACCCAAAAAATGTGGGCCTTAATTTTTATTTGTCTTTTAATTTAAAAAACCTCAATCCCACCTAACCCAATTCCCCACCTGATCCAATTTAAAATACTCCAAGTCTTGAAAAGTTTAAAAACCCCCTTTACCCCACCTGACCCCATTCCCACGATCCCCAAAATCATTCTTCACCTTTCATCCTCTTGTCTTTCTCTCTTAATACCCTAATCCTCCATTATTGGTGCAGTCGTGCAGACCAAGTTGCCCCACGGCCCCTACTGCCACGGTTGAGGTCCCCACTCTCCACTTTCAAAAGACTTTGAATCAAAGTTTATGTTCAATATTTTAAAACTTTTTTTAACATTTTTCCTGGAATTAATTTTTCTTTTCTTGGAATGCAGTTATGCAGAAGAAGATGAAGTCATAAATGTTATTTTTGTAACTGATGAAGATAGTGATATTGGTCGGGTATATTATGTTATTTAGCAGTTCTTTTTTATTGTTGCGTTTTCATTTAGTTTGATTTTAGTAATAACAATATATGCATTCAAAAATTGTGCGATTACTAGCAAAGCAAATTAAAAGAATAGTATGTAGTTTAATATAGTACATGCAATTATTTTTTTTGTCAGAACCTACTAGGGGCCCCAATTTAGGAGATCGCTTTAGGCCCCCCAAACCTCGGGGCCGGCCCTGTTAACGCATTTCTCAATTTTGAAAAGCATGTCCCCAAAATCAAGCAAGCAAGATCTTAAAAAACACAGGCATTAGAGAGTACCGTCAACATAAGATTTGGCTTGGTGGTTCATGTCTCTCTTTAAGATATGGGGTTTCTGAAGAAATTTCAAAATATTTGGTTGTCAGATCACAAAATGTGAGTTTGCCTTGTCTTCATATTGTTTTATTTATAAAGAATTATAAGATATACATGAATGAAATAATAGATAACCATAAACAACTTCCCTAACATTTAGATAACTCTTGATACATCAGTATTGGTGGCTGAACCTTATCTCATCAGATCTATTTCCAGTAGCTTTGTTTTTATCGTTATCACTCCCCCTCCAGCTGGAGGGAGGTGGAGGCAGCACACCTAGCTTGGAACATGAAGATTGGAATTGCTGTTTGGACAGGGCCTTAGTAAAAGTATCATTAACTTGTTGGGTAGAGGGAACATAACGAGTAACCAGAGAACCCATGGCGACCTTTTCTCTCACAAAATGAAAGTCCAATTCAATGCGCTTGGTTCGAGCATGGAATACCGGGTTTGCAGTCATATGTAGGGCACTCAAATTATCACAAAAGAGAAAAAGCGCATGAGGGAGAGAAAACCCAATATCATGAAGAAGATAAGACACCCAAGTTAATTCAGATGTTGCAGCAGCTAAGAAACGATACTCAGCTTCCGCACTTGACTGAGATACCGTGGATTGTTTCTTAGAGGACCAAGAGACACAATTAGCCCCCAAGTAAACACAATATCCTGTCGTAGAGCGTCGAGTATCTGGGCACCCTGCCCAATTGGCATCAAAAAACCTGGAGAGAGAGAGAGAGAGAGAGAGAGAGAGAGAGAGAGAGGTGATTGAGGTAAAAATCTGATACCAAAGTCCAGTGTGCCATGAAGGTAGCGAAGAATGCGTTTGATTGCCTGAAAATGAGGGGCAGCTAGTTGATGCATGAATTGGCATACCATATTGACAGCATGTTTCAAATCGGGATGAGTGGAGGCCAGATACTGAAGAGCACCCACAAGACTGCGGTAATTCGTAGCATCGACAAGAGGCCCATCCATTTTATGAAGGTTATGTTTGGTTGCAAGAGGAGTATTGATAGATTTACATCCAAGCATAGAGGCTTTGGTCAATATTTCAGGAGCATATTTCTGTTGAGAAAGGAAAAGACCATCACGAAAAGGAAAAACTTCAATTCCAAGAAAGTAATGCAATTGACCAAGATCTTTCATGGAAAATTCAGTTGCAATCTTGGAAAGAAGATCATGCAACACAGAACTCTAATTAGCAGTGACAATAATATCATCAACAAACACTAGCAGTAAAATAATAGTGGATAGAGTCCGATAAATAAATAAAGATGAATCGGCAGTACTGCAACGAAAGCCAAGCTTTAACAGGAAGGTACTAAAGCGATCAAATCATGCTCGAGGTGCTTGTTTAAGACCATAGAGAGAGTGATTTAACCGACACACATAATCTGAAGATGCCAAATCAATAAACCCCGATGGTTGCTCCAAGTAAACAACGTACCTCTCGAAGTGTCCCATGAAGAAAGGCATTTTTAACGTCAAGTTGACGAATACACCATCCATTATATTAGACAAGGCCAATGAAATTATAAGCCGAATGGTAGTGGGTTTAATAACAGGGATGAACGTCTCAGTGAAATCAATACCAGCAATCTGATTATATCCTTTGGTGGCAAGTTGAGCTTTGAACCGTTCAATGGACCCATCGGAACGAAGCTTGGTTTTAAAAACCCAACGAGAGCCCACAACATTCATATCTGCATGGCGAGGAACAAGATCCCATGTGTGATTCTTATGCAGAGCAAGGATTTCATCTTGCATGGAAACTCGCCAATGTGGACTGTTGAGAGCCGTGGCAAGGCTCTTTGGTTCAACTTAATCAGTGAGCTTTAAAGTAAGTAAAGCATGATTCGCACGAGATTTGCTACGGGTGATCATAGGATGGATGTTGGAAGTGGACGGTGCGGGTGCAGAGAGAGGAAGCTCAACAAATAAATTCGCAGAGGTGTCGGAAACAGGAGATACCCGGTGTGGTGGTGGCAAATGTGAAGCAATGTAATGGAAATTAGCCAATAGAGGCAAGTCACGAGGAGACACAACACTAGGAGAGTTGTCATGCACTGCACTAAGGGATTCTCTTGCAGCATGCACATCACTTATAGTAATGGGATCAGGCAAAACATTTGAAGAGATCAAGTCATGTTGGATCACTGCACTTGGAGGGGTGCGTGGAGAGGGTAAAGCATGATGAAACATGGTTTGAGAAGGAGACTAGGAGAGGCAACACTAGGTGTAGTGATAGCAATAGAAGTGTCCAAAGCCGAGGTAACCACGGATTGGTGGGCAGGTTGTGGGAGAGCATATTGAGAGTAAGCTGAAGTAAGTAATGGAGGTGGGGGCGCCATGACAGTGGGTGCGTTTACTGTAGCAGGAGAGGGACACGCGATAGAGAATGAAGGCCCTTGAGATGACTCATGCATAGATGACGGCACCAAATTAGACTGGGAGTTGCCCTCAAAAAAATCTGAGAAGGTAGAGAACGAGCCATTAGAGGATGAAGTAGGGATGTCAATTTCCCGGGTTAATCCGGGTACCCGCCCCTCCCCGCCCCTATTGGGACGGGTTTAGGGTCAGTCTAATAGGGTTAGGGGCAAATTTGGGATTGATTTTCAAAACCCAGGCGGGTTCGGGATAAAGCCTTAAAACCCCGACCCAACCCGAATATATATTTAAAATATAATTATTTTTAAATTCTATTACTATTAAGCCCTTACTTATTAAATAAAATTACCATTCAATCCTTTAGTTTAAAAAAAACCCTAAAAGCATCTTTATCCTTTATTTCTCTCATCCACTCACGCCTCCCAAGCCCCTGCTCCCAAGTCCAACACCAGCACTAATTGCAAACTTCACAATGCACCGTCCACTCACCGCCTCACAATTGCACGCCATTAGCCATCACCAGTCCGCTAGCAAGCTTCCATCGTCTCCATTCTATTCTAGTTACTGTGTTCATAGAAGTTTGAAGTTCTTCATTTTCTATTTCTCTTTTAAATACAATATGAATCTTTAGCTTGGCTTTGTGGAAGTGTGGCTTTTTTCGTGACTTTGGGTGATGCTTGGAAACTTTTTGATAAAATGCCAAAGAGAAAGATAACAATTTGGATTGTGATTTCGGTACTGCTAGAGATGTCAAGGTTGGTGATAATGGGCTTGGTTTTTTTTTTTTTTTTTTTTAAATTTAAATCAAGAATCGTGCTGCATTTTGCCATAATATACTGTTTGGTTGCCTTTAAAAGGGAAGAAAATGAAACTTTTGACTTTACCATTCTACTTGTTTGTCCAATTACTATAAATTGTGCAGATTTGTATTTTTTGAATATTAGATAACTTGTGACCCGCATGACCAGTTTAACCCGCCCCGCCCCATCCCGCCCGCCCCGCCCCATCCCGCCCGCCCCGCCAAAATAAATGGAACAAGACGGGGCGGTAACGGGATGAGATATTTTAATTGGGATGGGAATGAGATTTTTAATCCTGACCCGTCAAGGGTTTGGGACGGGAACGGGATGGGATTTTCTTAAATGGGACGGGGTCGGGGAAGAGGTGACCAATCCCAAACCCGCCCCATTGACATCCCTAGGATGAAGGAGCACCCAATGATGAAGATGCACCAAATGGAAGAACTATTTCATCAAGGACAACATGACGAGAGATATATATCCGTTTAGTATGAGGATTGAGGCACCGATAGCCCTTATGGTAAGGACTATATCCAATAAAAACACATAGATAGGATTTATAATCAAACTTTGTTGTGGAATTATCTCGGAGATATGGAAAACACATGTATCCAAAGACCCGTAACATAGTGTAGTCCGGATGAGAACCAAATAATTTAAAGAATGGAGTGTCCGAATTAAGAGCCGAAGAAGGAAGTCAATTTATCATAAAAACAGAAGTGTGAAAAGCTTCCACCCATAAAAATTTCGACAAGTTAGCATAAAATAATATGGTAAGGCCAATCTCCACTGTGTCGATGTTTACGCTCGACAACCCCATTTTGTTCAGGGGTTCGAGGACACAAGATATAATGAATGATCCCACACAAGGCCAAGTAATTTAAAAATTCTGTCAATGCAAACTCGCCCTTGCCATCAGATTGAAAATATTTGATTTTTGTGACAAATTGATTTTCAACCATACGTTGAAAAGTAAGAAACGTATGGAAAAAAATCAGATTTGCGCTATAGCGAGTATAATCATCCACGAACAATACATAATAACGATAATTCTGATTGGAAGCAATAGGTGCAGGACCTCATAAATCACAATAGATCTTAAATAAAGGAGCAGTTGAAGTAATTTTATTCAAAGTAAATGGCAATCGACAACTCTTGCCTAGTTGACAACTACTACAAAGACGTGATTTATGTTCCCAACAAGAAATATCAATAACATGCTTGGACTGTAAAATTTGTAAAACTTGGAATTGGGACGACCAATGTTGGAAGATAATTTGTAATTTTCTTGGAAATATGAAAAGTCTAGAGTTTTCTGAATCAAAGAGGAAGAAGTTTTAAGTGTCTGTCCATCTCCCAATAAGCTTGGAACTAGAGAAAATATTAAATGCAGAATGTCTCTGAAATTTTCAGTAGCAAGAATAAATAGAGGTCATCCTTGGGTTAATGTAAGTGAGCCTTAATTCCTTTGTGCAGCAGCAAAAGGAATAAGCAATCTTGTATTAAAAATTCCCTATGTAATCAAGTTTATCAAAAGTAAAAGTCCCCTATAAAACTCCTCTATTTTCTTCTTCATTTCATAATAGAAATTCAGTTCTTGCATTCCTTATATTCGTTTTACCATTATAAATCTCCACCTTGCTTCTGTTGTCCCCAACAAATTTGGTATCAGAGCTATTTTCCAATCTCCATCGTCCACTTTTTTCTCTCATTCAAACAAATGGCAACCAACTCTGTTCCAACCATGTTTGCATACTCTCCAAACCAAGTTCCCATTCTTGAAGGAGAGCATTATGACTATTGGAGCAGCCAAATGAAGACTGTATTCATCTCCCAAGATCTTTGGGAAATGGTTGAAAGCAACTACCCGCAGCCACCTGAAGGAGGAAGTTCTTCGAATTGGACATAGGAACAACAAAAGCAATACAAGGAGAATGTCAAGAACGATGCAACTGCACTCAGGTATATCCAATAGGGGGTAAGTAAATCCATCTATCCTCGTATCTTTGGTGCTGCTAAAGCAAAACAAGAATGGGATATTTTGAGAAATGAATTTCAAGGAAATGATAAAATACTCTCCATTAAGCTCCAAACTTTTTGGAAAGAATTTGATAATATGTTTATGAAGGAAAGTGAAAGCATTCAAGATTTTCTTCTCAAGTTGCTAGACTTGTTAATCAAATTCGGAGCTATGGAGATATCATTGATGACAAGAAAATAGTTCAAAAATTTATCTGGAGTCTTCCTCCAAAATTTGATCATGTTGTTGCAGCCATTGAAGAATCTAAAAATCTTTCATCATTTACTTTGCATGAACTAATGTGTTCTCTCCAGGCACATGAGCAAAGAATAAACAGGTCATCAAGTCAACCTCTGGAGCAGGCATTGCAATCCAAATTCAGCTTCTCCAACAAGAGGTCAACTAAACTAGAGCAATGGAAAAGAAGGGGCTCATTCTATAAGAAGGGAGATCAGCACAGCCGAAATGAAGGTGATGGAAAAGCAAAGGAAAGAAGAGAAAATTCCCAACAGAGATCGGGTAACTCCAACCCTCACTGCCGCATATGCAAAAAGTCCAATCATGAAAGTAAAGATTGTCGATTTAAATGCAAAAGATGCATAATTCCTAACCATTCTCAAAGAGATTGCTGGTTTCAAGAGAAAAAGGAAAATGCTGAAGCAAATTTTACAAAATAAATCTCAACTTGTCTGGTACCTGGACAGTGGCTGCAGTAACCATATGACAGGAAACCGAGATATTTTCGTGGAGCTTGACCAAAACAACACTTCTCAAGTAGAACTTGGAGATGGAAGGCTACAAAGTGCTGAAGGCGCGCAAAGGAGTCATTGCTGTCCACACAAAGGGAGGTAACAAAAAACTTATTAGTGATGTTCTCCATGTTCCAAATCTTACTCAAAATCTCTTAAGTGTTGGACAACTTCTGCAATAGGGCTATCCATTATTTTTTGAAGATGGAAAATGCAGAATTTTTTATAAGAAAAATAATGTCATAGTAGCTGAAATTGAAATGAACCAAAACAAAGTTTTCCCTTTTATTATGCCATTTGTTGAAAAAGTTGCATTCAAAAATGAAAGTCTTGATAAGACTTCCTTGTGGCATTTGAGATATGGCCACTTGAATAACAAAGGGCTGCAATTACTCAAGCAAAAGAATATGGTGATTGGACTTCCTTCAATCGAAAAGAAAAATCAAATTTGTGAAGGTTGCATTTATGGGAAGATGCATAGACTTCCATTTCCTAAAACTGCTTAGAGAGATAAAGCTCCATTAGAGTTGGTGCATTCTGATATTTGTGTCTCAAGAACTCCCTCTCTTGGCGATAAAAGATATTTTATTCTCTTTGTTGATGATTACACAAGAATGATGTGGGTTTTCTTT
>JAESVK010000766.1:0-10428 GCA_017140935.1 Hamamelis virginiana
GATTCTTGAATCTTGAATTAGTCAAAATCACAAAACCCTAACCCTAACCCTAACCCTACTTGATGGTTCACGGCCACACTAGGGTTTGCTAACCCTAGTGTGTCACGGCCATCTATGGCCTTTTAGTTTCATTTAATTATCTTCACTTATGTTTATTAAATGTTTTTATATGATTTAAAATTGTTTTGAAACATTTTTGAAATTCAAAAGGTGAAGAAATAAAGTGAAAGTGAAATTAGGGTTTTGGAAACCCTAATTTCCATTTTAGGGTTTTAGTTTTAAACACTTGGTGTTTTGGCTTTTTAATTTGATTAAAATGCATAGGGGTCATCAACATTGATATATTAAAGTGTTCTAAGTGTTAGTACATTATAATATATTGTTTTGATATGTTTTATAATTGTTATAAGATCAAAACAAGTTGCTGTTTTTATAGGCATGCAGCAACTAGTACCATGTTGTAAAATCTTTAAAACTTGTTTTTAATGGTTTTTACAACAAGCCACTTATCAACTTTACTAATATAAGGTCTTAACTAAATGTAGGAAGAGTTCTCATGATTTATTTTAACATTTGATAATCATACTAAGCATTTTGTGATTGATACTCAAATCTGTCACGATTTGGAGTTACAGTCACAAAACGTTTTAAAGTGATATCAAACGTTGGAATCACTTAACGAGACCCATGCCATTGGAAAGAACACTGAAAATCCTAGTGAAATGAAGTGTTCTCACATTTAAAAGGTTGTTTTAAATGAGACGAATAATTATTGCAAAACAGGGGCTGATTCTTGGTGTTTTAAGAAAACACTAAAGTAAAGTGTTACTTAATTTTAATACGATTAAAATTGGATTCTATTTTCATAAGATGTTAAATAGAATAAAACATGTTTTAAATATATGCCATTGCCATTTTTTACTTGTTCCTTTATTGCTTTATTTTATGCAATTAGATTGTATAAATTAACTATGGAAGGTTATGGACTTAAAGACCAATTAAACTTGATGTGATTGGCCGCATGCGATGTGATACTTTTATGTGTTGTAATTTAAAGTAGTTTAAATTATTGGTGATGTAATTTTAATTATGGGCTTGCATGCATATTCCCCTTCTTTTCTATGTATCCCCTTTGTCCTTTATACCCTTTCTTTATTTATGTAATGTACATCAAAAATTGAAAAGGTACGTGGTGGACCCGAGGATGCATGGAGCAGTGGGAGGACAAAGAGAAGGCCTTTTGAAGACTTTTCTTAGTTGTTAAGATTGCGATCACAATACCCACATTAGGCCTAGGGCTCAACTAATGGCTCTAGTTGGGCCCAACCCAAAAGTCCATAATCTTTCCATTATGCCCATATATATGTTAGATGTATGTATTAGGGGCCCATTAACCATATTATTATATGTCTTTGATGATAGTGTCTCCTTCCTTTGTGGTTAGTGGGAGTATCATTAAAGTACTAATAATAAAGAATGGTTAATAAATAAATATATGTGATATATGTATGCATACGATGTATTTTTAATTTGATGAGACTTAAAACCCCTCGTTTTCAAAATTAAATTGTAAGGAAGAGGCATACGAGTGTTTTATCCAAGCCTCCCACCATTACAAAGTAGGTGGATTCTTATGGTGGATGTGTTTGTTACATATTGGATATCATGAGGTGCGATAATGGTGCATTCCAAGAACCTATTATGTGAGGTGTGCATCATTCAATTGACCATACTCATGTGAATGGTGGGTGTGATTTAACTATAATACACTAACCAAGAACCTATATGTGAGGTTATTGTATTCTAGTGGCTAAAGGAAGGTTGGAATTTGCTTAGTGAAGCATTGGATAAAGAGTTATCCCCCCTTTGGATTAGTGGTCCAAGAACCTATTATGTGAGGTCCACTAGTTCAAATGGGACCCCAATCCCCATTAAGAATTCAATGTTGAATTCTCGAATCCTATAGAGGGTGTATGGGATTTGTTAAAATAGTGGGAGACACCATAAAACTAAAGACCAAGTTATTATGGTTAATGAAATATATTTTAATCTGTTACTTATTTTTGTAGATATCATAATGGCTTTACTCAACCAAATATCCAAAAATGAAAATGACTATAGTTTGACTATACTTTGTAATAAAAAGGGGCATATTGAATTAGGAAGTGTTCCTAGTTCAGGACGTTATGCTATAGTAGTAGAGACTAGCCTATCAGTTAACATTGCTTCCTCCTGGGTATTAGATATCGAAGCTAGTTCTCATATATGTAACAATATTAGAGAACTTAGAGAAAACATACAATTGAGTCGAGATCAAGTCTCCCTTCAAGTGGAAAATGGAGCAAATGTTGTTGCATTAGCTATTGGGATTTGTGACTTAATTTTACGATCAAGGCATGTTGTGAAATTAGAAGACTTTTTGTTTGTGCCAGGAATAGTCAGGAACATCATTTCGATTTCGACCTTAACTCGTTCTGGCTATGGATTTATTTTTGATAAGAATGGTTGCACCATTTCGATTGGAAATAAATCAATTGGTTTTGGCATTTATCTTAACGGTTTGTATTTCTTGGACATGGATGGTAGTGTTAATTGTCTAGATTATAAACATGAT
The DNA here is from genome assembly GCA_017140935.1 of Hamamelis virginiana. Classification (NCBI taxonomy): domain Eukaryota; kingdom Viridiplantae; phylum Streptophyta; class Magnoliopsida; order Saxifragales; family Hamamelidaceae; genus Hamamelis; species Hamamelis virginiana. Next base: position 2,615 of record JAESVK010000766.1, read on the forward strand.
GCTGCAAAGCATAAAAGACCTCGAGATGAAAAAAACTCAACCTATGTATGGCATTTGAGATTAGGTTATATTAGTGAGGAAATTATCAACAAGTTAGGGAAGGATGGGCAACTTGGCTCATATGTACTTGTACCCTTACCTACTTGTGAACCTTGTCTCATGGGTAAGATAACCAAATCACCGTTCACTGGTCACAGTGAGAGAGCGGGAGACATACTAGGACTTATACATTCAGATGTATGTAGACCTTTGAATAAGGTTGCTAGGGGTGGTTTCACCTACTTCATTACCTTTACCGATGATCACCCATGGTTGGGGACTCTGTATCTAATGAAGCACAAGTCTGAATCTTTTAAAAAGTTTAAAGAGTTCAGAGCTGAAGTAGAGAATCAAACTGGCAAAAATATTCAAGCTCTTTGATCGGATCGAGGAGGAGAATACTTGTGAACCTTGTCTCATGGGTAAGATGACCAAATCACCATTCACTGGTCACAGTGAGAGAGCGGGAGATATACTAGGACTTATACATTCAGATGTATGTGGACCTTTGAATAAGGTTGCTAAGGGTGGTTTCACCTACTTCATTACCTTTACTGATGATCACTCACGGTTAGGACTCTGTATCTAATGAATAACAAGTCTGAATCTTTTTAAAAGTTTAAAGAGTTCAGAGCTGAAGTAGAGAAACAAACTGGAAAAAATATTTAAGCTCTTTGATCAGATCGAGGAGAAGAATACTTAACCACTGAGTTTTTGGATCATCTCACTGAGGCTGGCATATTATCACAGTGGACTTCTCCTAGTACACCTCAGCTGAATGGTGTATCTGAAAGAAGAAATCGTACTTTGATGGACATGGTACGATCGATGCTGAGTTATACTGATATGCCAATATCCTTTTTGGGATATGTACCGGAAACAGCCGCTTATTTATTGAACAGGGTTCCTTCCAAATCTGTTCCTAAGACACCGTATGAGATATGATATGGAAAGAAACTAAGCCTAAAGCATCTAAGGGTTTAGGGTTGTGTTGCATACGTTAAGAACCAAAATGCAACTAAGTTAGAAGCTAGGTCAAACAAGTGTAGGTTTTTGGGGTACCTAAAAGAGTCTTTGGGATATAACTTCTATCACACTAGTGAAGAGAAACTCTTCGTTAGTAAGTTTGCTGTCTTTCTTGAAAGAGAATTCATTCAAGAATGAGGCAAAGGTCAAGTGATAGATCTTGAGGAGTTATCCGAGAGTACACAAATCAACACTAATACCACTCCTGCCCCTGTTGAGGCAGAACCTACAATTACACCACCACTTCGTAGATCTTGTAGGATATCTGCTCCTCCTATAAGATATATGTATCTTCATGAGATGAGAGAGGAACTGTTTCTTGGCGACAAAGAACATCCAGATGATCTTACAACATACGAATGAGCGATTTTGGATATCGACTCGAGAAGATGGCAGGAGGCCATGAAATCTAAAATGGATTCGATGTACTCCAACAAAGTCTGGACTTTGGTAAATCCACCTGAAGGTATTGTAACTATAGACTGTAAATGGATTTACAAAAAGAAGATAGGCTCGGATGGAAAGGTAGAGACCTATAAAGCTAGGCTAGTGGCAAAAGGGTACAATCAGAAGCAAGGTGTTGATTATGAAGAAACCTTTTTGCCAGAAGCTATGCTGAAATCCATTCGGATCCTGTTGGCTATAGCCGCACACTATGACTATGAGATATGTCAAATGGATGTGAAGACTGCCTTCCTTAATGGAAACATTGAGGAAGATCTTTATATGGAGCAGCCTAAGGGCTTTATATCCAGTGGTGAAGACCACAAAGTGTGCAAGCTACAGCGGTCTATTTATGGACTGAAACAAGCTTCTCGAAGTTGGAACATCCAATTCAAAGATGTAGTCAAATCGTTTGGCTTTGTTCAGAATATGGATGAACCATGTGTGTACAAAAAGGCTAGTGGAAGTATAGTCATTTTTCTAGTCCTTTATGTGGACGATATCATAATCATTGGAAATGATGTAGGAATGATTTCATCAGTAAAACTTTAGCTTTCTAGTAACTTCTCCATGAAGGATTTGGGAGAAACAACGTATATACTGGATATAAAGATCTATAGAGATAGATCTAAGAGATTGCTTGCTCTCTCCCAATCCATGTACATAGATAAAATACTGAAGAGGTTCAGTATGACGAATTCTAAAAGGGGTATGCTTTCATGTAGACATGAAATTCATCTTTCCAATGATATGTCTCCCAAGACAAATCAGAAAATAGAGCTGATGAATAGGATCCCTTATACGTCAGCTGTAGGGAGTCTCATGTATGCTATGCTATGTACTAGACCTGATATCAGTCATGACGTAAGCGTTGTAAGCAGATATCAGTCTAACCCGGGTGAAACACACTGGGTGGCAGTCAAGGGCATCATTTAGTATTTAAGAAAGACTAAAGATTTGGTTCTTGGCAATGAAGGAAATGAGCTCAAAGTAAATGGTTTCACTGACTCTGACTTTCAATCAGACATAAATGATAGAAAGTCTACATCTGGATATTTATTCACTTTAAATGGTGGAGTGTTTAGTTGGAAGAGCTGTAAGCAATCTACTACAGCAGATTCCACTACAGAAGCTGAGTATGTAGCCGCCTTTGAAGCTGCCAAAGAAGTTGTTTGAATCAAGAAGTTCATTTCAGAACTTGGAATAGTTTCAGCCATTGAGTCACCTATACCTTTGTATTGTGACAACAATGGGGCCATTGCTCAGGCCAAGGAACCGAGGTCTCATCAGAAGTCCAAGCACATTGAAAGGCGTTTCCACATGATTCGAGAAATCATTGAATGAGGAGATATTAGTATGCAAAGAGTAGCATCTGAGGATAACACCACAGACCCACTTACCAAGGCTCTTACCCAGAAGACCTTGGAATGATATCTTGAGAAGATGGGCTTGAAGTACGTCACTAATTGGATTTAGTGCAAGTGGGAGATTATTAGAAATATGCCCTAAAACCAATTGTTAGGTTGTATTTAGGGAACTTATATTTCATTATATTTTCATGTATGAAACTTTATTCATTTATGAAATGACTTTTATTATCATGTAAACTTGTGTTTAATTACTGTTCATGATAAAGTCCTTGGATATTATGATTGAAAGTTATATCTCAAGTGTTGATATAAAGAGACTTATAACTTTCAAGTACATCTATCCTAGATTGGTTCCTAATCATAGGTATATATATTTGGGCGATTATAAACCGTTAAGATTAACACAAGTTATACTAGCTCCAGTGGGAGGATAGTGAGTCTCAAGCCATCTGTGTAGAGACACTATAGTAAACTTGTGGGTGCTTGTTAGAGAACAAGTACACCGAACGTGACCAATATGAGTACAGTTTATGGAATTCTATTTGTATGTCAAAAGTTGCTCATGTGTATAGTCACACATGTAATCCTCAGACCTGAGACACCACTAGTTGTCTTATACATGAGTTACTAGAGTTTGATAGTATCTTGTACACCATTAACCATAAGGATGTAATCGGTACTCATTGGCTCTAGAATGAAGATAGGTGAGTGTGCAATAGGGGATCACCACCCTTAATTAGAAAGAGACAATGTCGATGTTAATTCACAGATACTATCTCAATGAAGTCTTTGGCCAAAACAGTAGGTAACCAAGGAAAAATGTTTTCAAGGGTTTACCTAATTGAGATTATATTCTGGTGAATTTGTAACATATGATTAAGTTAAAGTTTGACATGAATCCATACCCAACTAACTTAATTATGACGTTGTTTGGTGAAGGATTATTTCTATGATAGGACTTCAAGTGAGTGGTAGGAGTAGCCTAGATCTGTAAATTCAAATGAAGTTGGACTACCTTATATCAATTTTTATGCTTTTATGGATGGTAGGGTGCAATTTTTATACTTTTCAATATAACATATAGATAAAAGAATTTAGAAGTTTTAGGAATCTCATGGTATAAGAATTTAGAATTTTGAAGTTTCGCCCGCATCAATCAAATCTATCTTGTACGGTGTACGACTTAGAAACTGCAAGTTTTTTTGGTGAAATACCTCGATCAGCTTAGGTTTCAATACATTTACAATTCAATAATATATGGTTAGTTGAATGGCTCACCAATGAAGATGGATGGGTCCCATGCGATTCAACAATATCCTTCATATACCTCATCACGTAGTACCCACACTCCACTGTCCCAGTTTGTTTAGGGCACTACATATATATTGGATACAATTTTGGATAGACCCATATTTCTCCAAAATACATAAAAGTGTATGAAAAACTTGTGTTTGGTTTAGGAGAAGAGAGAGTTGAGCCAAAAAAATGAATAGTGTATCATTGGAGCACTTGGATCCAAATGACTATATGAACGGATCTAAAAAAATAAAAGAGTGCTTTACCCATGAATCCCATTTTAAAAATTTAGATTCAAAAGTCCAACATAAAAATATTCATACCAAAAAGACCTTGGAAATATAGAAAGACAAAAATACGCTTATTAATAAACAAAAAAGTCAACTTTTGTCCAAAAGTCCTTGACTTTAGGCAAGTAATATTTTTTTTTTATTTTTGCCTAAAATCAAGAAAACTTGATTTAAATATAAAATCAAAATAATAATAAAGAAAGTTGTCTGTCAATTCAATACAAAATTAAAATAAAAATTAAAAAAAAAATCAACAAAATAAAAGTAAACGTAAAAAAATAAATAAATAAAACAAAATAAAATCAAACAACACAAATAAAATCAAAATAAAGATCAAAATCAGAAAAAATAATAATATTATCAATTTTTCTATCACAATCTAAACACAAAATGAATAAATAAATAAATCCACTTAATTCAAAACGATGACCTCTTTAGTTTTTTTTCCCCTTTATCCATACACAAAAAATTGATAAGTTGTAAAAACAAAAATAACTTTATCAATTTTTAATATACTGATAATATCACTAATGATTAAAATTTATTTTTAAATTAATGATGAACTAATGATATCATCCCTTTTTTTAATATATATATAAATATAATATAAGTCAGTGTACTTGTAATATAAATATAAAAACTTATAATCTTATCTATTTTTCCAAATCAACATGTAAAAAATAGTATAAATCAGTATACTCTGTAATACAAAAGATAAAATCGGTGGTGAACAGATAAAAGGAAAAAAGACGAGCCATGCTTGGCTTGAAATATGGTGGATGGATCATAGTGGGCTGCCCGATTGCTATGTTTGGCTTGAAGTTTTGTGGGGATGGAGAGAGAATCTTATTTAAATAAGAAAACTAATTCAAAATTTTAAAAATATCATATCTTTATTAAATTTGAATATCAAATTCAATTTTAAAGAAAAAAAAAACTTTAAAACCTTCCACTTATCAAGTTAGATGCAAAATCAAAAAGTTTTTCTTCTGTAAGTCAGGAAGGCGAATCCGATAATGTTAAAAAAAAATGATGTAAATCTATCATATACATCCAAATAGGACCTTCTTCCTCTTCTTCTGTTTCGGTTGTTTGTCGTCGTCTCCTCGTCCTTTTGCACGAGGAGGAGCGTCGTCCTCGTCGTCGCTCGTCAGCGCGAACTTTCTGCTTCGCATTTGATTTCTGCTCTCTCTCTCTCTCTCTCTGTTAAAATGAAAATGGGTTTTTCCCCCGCCAGTTGATGGGAGGGTTTTTATAGGGCACGGAAGGAGGCTACAGTTATCTAATTACGGATTTGCCACTGTGGCAGTGAGCTCTTTTCACCTGTAACCGAGGCAAGGTCATACATTGCAGCATTTTTCATTTTTTTTGCTTTAGAGGTTGTACTGGTGGAACGAAATTATCCTTCTGTTGCTTGCATGAAATTACATTAACGCAGGAAGGTAGCTCATATGGTTGGGTTTCAGCATACCAAGTTCGAGATTCCCATTTCGAGTCTCCTGGACCACCTACCCAGTGTATTTGCCTTGCGTCTTACTCGGTATCCGTGATTAGCAAGGTATTGCAGTCACCCGAGGGATTAGTCGAGGTGCGCGTAAGCTAGCCCGAACACCCTTATCATTAAAAAATAAAAAAATTATATTTTTCTAAATTAACATCCATTCGGTAGACTTAGAGCATCTCTAGTGTATTCATGTCATTCAATGTGCTATTACCAAAATTTGACATCTCAAATGATACCAAGCCATCAAATGGTATTAATACCAAAATTTAGCACATATATGATCCGTTTCATTAATGTTATATTTTGACATTTTTCACCTTTTTAAAAAGAAAATATAACCGGCAGTTTCAAATTTGGCAACCTTTTATGTCATTGCCAAAATTTGGCACACCATTGGAGCAACTTATTTAAGTACAATTATCAAATTTTAGCAATGGCACCTTAAATGACATATCATTGGAGATGCTCTTAGAGCAAACTTTGTGCTTGACGAACACACAATTATTAACCAAATCTTTCATTCTATGATGCATAGAGGAGTGCAGATTTTCCGTCTTCATACTGTCATTCTCGATTCCCCTCACAAAATCAATCCTCAAAAACCAACTATTTTAAAAAACATCCATTCCACGTTTTTTATCGTTGGATTTTGTAAGTAGGATAAGGAACGGATACATAAGATCTGCACTCCTAACCATCAATCCCATGAGAGAGAACTGGTCTCATGAGAGTAGTAGATATCAAGATATTTCACTTCTTGAGGCATAGGGATTAAGATGAACTGTTCAGCTTGTTATAACCTGTGGGATTAACAGCAATTCAGATTTAATCAGTTGTAAATACATGTTTTCCTCCAGAATCATGTGGATCAATTGCAACCTGTAATGATTAGGAGGATCATCAAGAGCCAATCTACATAAACAAATGCATTTTTCTTTATCAAGCCACAATGTGAGATGTTACACTAAAGACCATCAGCATTCCATCAAAAACTTATTTTTACTATAGAAAACAAATTGAAAAACCAGTGTTCTTTAAGTGCCAAAATACAAATTTCCCCTTGTTCCCCTCCTTGGCAATTCTAATCATTAAACAGTTAGCCCACTTATACAAAGAATGGGATGGTTAAATTGGTGATGTTATGACTGTTGTCATGGGTATTCTCTGCAATTTCCTTCAAGCTAGTCCAAGATTTTCTCTTTTGCTTGCTTGATGCACTAACAGACTTTTCAGTGTCTATTGCGGCAGAATTACCTTCAGAATCAGCTGCTTTATTAGATCCTGATCTGTTCCTCTTTCTCTTTTTTCCTTCCAACAATGTAGTACCAATTCTTGCCAATGGAGTGGCAGGACTATCTGTGATGGGAATTTCATTGACTAATGTTGGTGAAGCTATCTCATCCGTACTATTAGCCTCAACTTTATTTCCAATGCCTTTCTCCAAGCTGTTATTACACTTCCGCAGCATGGAGTTGGCAGGTTCTGATTGCAAAGATGGTTTGGCCTTTGGAGGACATATCTCTTTCATATGGCCTTTTGGGGTCCCTCTCTTTAGATTCCGATGTGAGCAGAAGTGACATTTGTAAACAACGTTGTTCTGTGTGGCAATATTAGGTTTCTTTCGTCGATGTCTCACCTTCACTTTATTCGTTTCAATTCGAACAGTGCAGTTATAGCCAGGCTGAAGAATTGTTTCACATCTATAAAACAGTAAAATGGTAATCAAGGCCGCTAAATATTTTCTTTAGACTCTAGAGCCTTTATAACATTTTATTAGTAGGAAAGTAAAGAGGTTAGGCCACAAGAAATAAAACTAGATTCACAATAATGTCCCGGGGGGGGGGG
>JAESVK010000766.1:10528-25909 GCA_017140935.1 Hamamelis virginiana
TCAAACTATATGCAATGATCAATACAAACTAATGATGGTCTCATATCTTGCCAACAGCATTATCAAGCACTAAGCATGAGGATAGGATACTCCACTCTATAGTTGTTACAAAACATTTCAAATTTTCATACATATCACATGTTTTTGCTCTGCATAATAAGATAATGCACAAAAACATCATAATGTCCCTACAAGGATGTAACAGCGACAAATTTCTAAGTTAGTGCTTGTGTAAAGATTGGGGCTCCCTTCCATTGTCAACTGATTGGCATACAGCTTATAAACCTTGTAGTCACATCTTCAATTCCAAGCGTTGGGAACAACTCACTATTTATTTATATTTCTTAGCATTCAACTGCTTGGATAGTCACAGAAGTTCTGAATCTCAATAATTTTCATGTCTCAAGTTTTTGAAGTATCAAGAATTGGAAATCTAGACAATAGTAATTTCATTGTTCATTAATTCTTGAAGACTAATGAATATCTTGACATCTGAAAATCCTTTTTGTATATAGTGTAGATGTGTTCCTTATTTGAATCAGTCTTCTCTCTCTCTCTCTCTCTCTACACACACACACACACACACACATGTTTATAAATTTGAATGATGGTTTACATATTTATCAATTTGAATGTTGGTTTTTTTGGGGTCAGGGGAGAGGGGGGGTTAGGGGAGGGAGCTATAGGTTTGAAGTAAGCAAGACAGAAGACTAATCGTGCCTTAGAAAGCATACAAAACACTTGGCAGTCAAGAAACTAGATACAGAGATCTGAATAAAACGGGCATAGTTAAATGAAGATTTGCAATGAATAAATGGCAAGATAAGAAAGTGTAGCATGGGTTATGGAGAAGGGGAAAGAATGCCTGCCGACATAGTTTGGTCAGATGCACTGCATATTAATGACTACACACTAGTGAGGAATGGTATGGTTCAGGATGAAGGGACTGCAGGCATTAGGACAACAATTGAAAGGATGTCAATTTATGTAGTAGAGAATGATATGATGGTCTATTGCTTTATGCTTATCAAAAGAATTTTTCCCTAGATAGAGTAGAAGAGTAGCTAGGCAGAACAAAATCAGTTCTGCTCATCCAAAATGGCAGTGCTGAGGCTTTTTTAAAATTTAGTCTTGAAAGAGCATGTTGAAGAAACTTGTAACAGGTTTGGCAAAAAAAATAAAAAAATAAACCTTATAACAGAAATAATACAGACAATAAATTATGAAGCTCCAACAGAAAGGACTCATAATAATTTTGCTAGTCATGTATCTCTAAATTCACACTTGGAAATGATTATGCTCTGATTATTCAAGGTCTCAAAAACCAAAACAAAACGAGCTAGATTTCAGCATTCTTTGAAACATGGTAAAAGATTGCCCCCCCATGGCTCAAAGAGGCCCTTGATATCAATTGGGTGTTAATTTTTATTAATATTATGATGAACCTATCTATTGACAAAAACGAAAAAAGGAAAAAAAAAAATGCATCATAATGAGCAAGCACTTCAAGTTGCATTTAACGTAGATGTAATCATATAAGAAAGTGGGTGTCAAATTTGCATTAATGGTTTACTAAATGAATAAATATTGACATGGTACCATGATAAACCTCAGGGGAAGCAAATAAAAACTAACAAGGATGTAATATTCATCGTAACAAGCTTAGTAGCACAAAATTAGTCAAACAATTTCAGCATCATTCCAAAAGGGGCCCAAATCATTAAATACTTTTCAAAGCTAAATGTCAAATCTTGAGAGTGAAAGAAAAAGCAGAAATGTTATAGGAGGTTTTAGAATTGACACCTTCTCTATTCCATTACATAAAATTTGAAAATCATATAACCAATCAAGTCAAATCTACCACTTAGGATCTTATAGCTGCAACTAACAGCTATTCTCAGTGCTAACAAATTACGAATTAAAACCAAGTTCTAATCCTTAAAATTTAGGCTGATGCTCTCAAAGCCATTCGAGAAGCTCAAAGCCTCCACTTCATTATTGTTGTTTAAGAGGTCTTATCCACTTCAATAAGAAATCATGTAATATTCCATAAGCTAGAAGACAAATTTAAAAGGAACAATCACAAAAGGTCAAAATTTTGATTCAGGAAGTTCTTAAAAAACAAACTAATTTTCCTTGAGAAGTTCTTAAATAGCAGACTAATTTTCTAAGTTCAAACTCACTGCTAGCTCTCATATGTGCTATGCTTCGCTGCAGGGTTGGGCAGATGGACTTCAACACCCAATGATGAAACAGATGGCACGGGTGATTTTAACTTTGAATTAAATAAACTAACTGGAGAAGACATGCAAGTTGAGGTGTTCAACTTTAAAAGGGAAAGATCAATTTCATCTAAAATCCTGAATGTGCTTCAGAAAAATGGCCAATGGAATATAGACTTCTTCCATGAATACTTAAATGGGAACCAGTAATGAATTAAGTAATTAAAAGCAATTGCATCATCAATGATAGCCTAAATATTCTTATTTGGAAATCCAACCCATACAGTTGTCTTTCTTCAAAATTGGCTTTTAAAATGATTATGACAAAAGATAAGCATTATGCAACTCATCTATTCCAGAATATGGATAACAGAAATCTCTTTTTTCACTAGGCATCTTGTTGGTAGGTAGCTAATAAGCTAAAATTAGAAGACTAAGGCTTCTTCTTCCCTCCGGGAATCACTACTTTGAGATTGAAAATAAGGTAACATATGTTCAGTCAAAGGGGTCCAGCCATCCAGCTACTCTTTGAACTGATCAATGCAGCTTTATACAATTACAACAACAAAATTGCATTAAACTTGATTCAGCCACCCTGGGCATTCCTTACTCCCCAACGGGTCAAATCCCAGGTGCTTTATTATTTGAAAAAAACTACCAATACTCAAGAAAATAAAGCTACTGAACAATTAATTATAATAACTACATAAAAATATGAACAAGACCCAAACCTCTGGCAAGGAAGCAGAGAATGATCAGGCAGTATCCCCATGGTCTCTCCACACGAAGCCAAACGGTGCCCAAAAAAGGCACCCAAAGAAGGCATAAAGTCTTCTCCACTGGTCCATACTGCCAGCTTCTGCAAGTGCTGCAGTTTCAATATGGACTTCACGTTGTTGGATCCTCCTTTGGTCTGCTTTCTCCCACTGCTTTCTTCTCTCAGTGTGATTCTACTTTGGTGCCTAGGGGTAACAACTGGTCCTTTCTGCTTTCCTCCTTTCTTGCCCATGTCTTTGTTCGCTTCGGATATCTTTCTCACGAATTTGATCGAACAGGTAGTGAGCGACGGCCAAAGGAGATAAAGCACAACGATTCCAGATCTTTTTATGGTAAATTTATTCTAAACCGGCGTCGTTTAACGCAATTTTACGCCAAATGCACCTGATATCAACATCTCTGTGTATCAAATTATTTTCAAATAGTTCCTAAAGTATAGGTCTACTTCACTTTTATTACCGTTCTTACAACAAAAATATATAAATAAATAAAAAATGGTGCCATTCATATGCTATAAAATATTCACGACTAAGATATCCTTACATATTAGTAAATTGCCTATTGTATCACATTTTGTGCACATGTCAAACAATAATTGTGTGCACTAATTTAATAATTTGTGAATGTGCTAGTCTGTTTCACTTTAGGCATTATATATATATTAAGGAAAAATGATCTGAAAACAGTGTTGGTTCCTTTTCCAATTTTTAAAGTTGTAAAATAATTATTGGGATAAAAGATAAACAAACTAATACTGTAGGAACTGTACAACAAAAATTATAGTATAAGGACCAGAGTGAAACCGATTAATACTTTAGAATGTATTCGTGCTAAAATATTTTATAATATAAGAACCAAAGTTATATATATTATTATTTTAGAGATTTGTTTTAAAACATTTCTTAAAATTTACTCTCTTTTTTTAAGGACAATGTTCCATAAGTCCCTCATCAAGAGTTTTTGTACTTAAAAATCAAATTTAAAAGTTTTTGTACCTAGAAGTCAATGTATTAATAGATTTGCCCATAAATGGAAGATTTTAAACTTTTAATTCCTTGAAAATGTATGTTATATTTAGATTAAACAAAAAAAGTTATATTTATTTTGAAATTTGAATTAGTTTTCTTATTCTAGCTGGGTTCTTCATTGATGATATCATCTCTATCTCTTTATTAGTTTTCTTCTTTTGATTAGATTCTTCATTAATAAGAGCCTCTCCGTCTCTCTCTTCTTAAATCATCGCGTAGATCTCCCTCCTTGAATCATCTTGAGAATCGTTATATGGTGCTTGATTTAGTTTCACCGATTTAGTTTATAATTTTAAAGGTTTTTTTTTTTGGGTTCTTCACTAATGCAAATAAATGATACAATTATTTATTTATTTATTCGCACTGTTTGGATTTGTTTTTTATAAGTACTTATTTGTTTTTTTAAAATTTTTCTAAGATGTAATATCTTAGAAAAATTTTAAAAAAGCAAATAAGTACTTATAAAAAACAAATCCAAACGGTGTCTTAGTTAACAGCTTTTTGGATTGACTTTTCCTCAAATCGCTTTTGGAGAACCATTTTTTCTTATATCTCTTTAGAATTATGTTCATATCATGTATTCACATATTAAAATTTTCATATTAAACGCGATCGTGATTAAAGTTAGAATTCCCTAACTTTTGTTACAATCACTTTTTAGTATGAAAAAATTGTTATTAGTCCTTATATCATTCCTTGAGTTATCCAAAAGTAATTATCACACATTCTCTTAGATTAAGTAGAATATTAAGCTTCAAAAGTGATTTTAAGAAAAGTTACGCAAATTGACTCTTAATAATTTATTTTTGTATAGAAATATTGTTTTTTGTTTGGATTATAACAAAGTGGATGTTACCATTAGTTATTTTTCCATGGAAGCTTTATTTTGATGTTGATGAACTCAAATCCCATAAACAATTCCAAAATTACAAATCTGCTCAATTTACAATAATCTATCAAAATATTCTTAGAAGATCAACATAAAATAAATATGGATTGGAACAACCAAGGATTTGAGGAGTACTAGTTGGGCAGTGCAGAAATCCTACAAATAACTTGATGGAATCTCTAGATAAAATGGGCAATAATTCATATCAAGATATAGACAACGGAACATAAGAGAGAGGGAAAAAAATATGCCCATTAGAGGATTCCCAACAAGTCAAGTGCACTATCAGGGGAACAAAGACATTCAGAATGTTAAGACCATTCATTGAATGGTTTTTAAAATTAAAATCATCCAATTCTAATGTTATTTTCTTTCTTGAGGGATCCACTTGATGATTCCCATCAGTCACTTTAACTTGATTTAAGTATAAAATCAAAAAAGAAGCATATGAAAACACATGTACATTGTGTAACTTCTAACAGAACCGCTCAAATTATACATTGCCTTGTTTTGGTGCCCAAAGCAGTAGCAAGTATACTTTTTATCTTGGGAGATTTTAGGCAACCTCTTTCCTGTTCCAAACTTGTGTCCCAAAATCTCCCAAGAGGTTACTAAATCAAGCACCATATAACGATTCTCAAGATGATTCAAGGAGGGAGAACTACGCGATGATTTAAGAGGAGAGAGACGGAGAGGATCTTATTAATGAAGAATCTAATCAAAAGAAGAAAACTAATACAGAGATAGAGATGATATCATCAATGAAGAACCCAGCTAGAATAAGAAAACTAATTCAAATTTCAAAATAAATATAACATTTTTTTGTTTGATCTAAATATAACATACATTTTCAAGGAATTAAAAGTTTAAAATCTTCCATTTATGGGCAAATCTATTAATACATTGACTTCTAGGTACAATAACTTTTAAATTTGATTTTTAAGTATAAAAACTCTTGATGAGGGACTTAAGGAACATTGTCCTTTAAAAAAGAGAATAAATTATAAGAAATGTTTTAAAAAAAAATCTCTAAAATAATAATATATATAACTTAGGTTCTTATACTATAAAATATTTTAGCACGAATACATTCTAAAGTATTAATCAGTTTCACTCTGGTTCTTATACTATAATCGGTTTCTCTTGTTTTAGACTTTTAGGTAGGGGTGATCATCGGCCGGTTTTGGTAGTATTTTTTGGTCCGAACCGAACACCTTTGGTTTAGAAAAATGGCACACCAAAACCGACCATAAAAGACATTAAACCATTAGTCATCGGCTCGGTTCGGTGCATATTTTTTCAGTCGGTGTACTCGGTTTTAGGCTATTGTAAAAGTATGGAAAAATGTCACTCAAACATTGCTTTGACGCTGCTGGAAATCTAGAAAAAAACATAGAGCAAACAAGCAAATAAGCATTGGAAGTCTGAAACGTACATTGCTGCTGGTGTGGTGCTGCCTGGTGTGGTGCCTGCTGGCTGCTGCTGCTGTCTGGTGCCCGCTGGCTGCTGGCTGCTGCTGCTGCTGCTGCTGCGGTGCTGGCTGGTGCCTGCTGCTGGAAATCTGGAACATCAAAGTTAAAACAATCCAACATTTAAAAGCCTTAAAGGCAAACTATCAATTAACACTAACTGATTAACATTTACAATGCAAAATTGAAAATACTGTGGCAATATGGTAAACAGAGGCAATAATTTAGACAAATACAATGCAAGAAAAAGAGGCTACTGGCCTAGCAGTTTAAGATATCTCTTTGGATATTACTTACTAAAATGTTTTTTTCCTTAACTTCCCACTCTAGCTGAAGGATTGAAAATTAATTTAAACCCATGAGAGAGAATTAAGTACAAAGATAAATCTGTCAGGTGTATGTATATGATTTATAGTATATTATTTTTTGAGAACATAAATTCAAAGATTATTAGGCACTGATGGATTCCTATTTCTGGGCAAAGACATATAAAGGAAGATACAAAGGCAGAGTTCCCAAATTGGGATTGTGAGTAGAGTAAGTTAGAAGAATGGCATGGTAGATTGGGTTGGCTCAGTACCTCTTGTCAAATCAATGGCATCACCAAAAAAAAAAAGCTGAATCCATTACTTAAAAATCTTTTTGAGACTTCCATAATTGTTAATGTAATTTCGTTTCCTTTGGAAGCTATTAATCTAATGAATTAAAACTGTCTACAAGCCTTGGGACAAGCAAGCTGGGGCTCATGCATCAGGATTCACAGCAACTGAGGCAAAGCAAAACAAAAGCTGGTGTGAGGAAGCTTGCACCACATTACTGTGATATTGACTGTCATTGAAGCATTTTATCAAGCATAACACACAATTCCTTTTTGTGAGTAAAATCTAATATAACACACAATTCCTTTTTGTTATTGAAGCATTTTATCGAGCATGTAAGATGTTTACATCCTTTACCGTTCTTTCAAGTCTTATATAGCCATAAAACTAAAAGCACTTAGAATCTATTAACTATCAAAATTTCTAAAATTTGTTTATTCAGATTTAACAAAATACCAGTAAACACTCAATCTTCGGAGAAACTAACCACAATTGGTAAATACCTTCACAACAATTGAACATTTCAAACAGACGGTAGAGAATGGAACGATGACGAAGAAGAAGATGGTGAGGGTGAGAGACAGAGAGGAGGAAGAGAGACAGAGAGATGAGAGATTGAGAAAGAAAGAGAGAGAAAAATGGAGAGAGGACTTACCGGTGAATATGGAGAGACGAACGCCGGGCCGCCGGCGATGATGGCTATTCCGGCGGTGGATGAACGCCGGCGATGACGAAAGCACTTGACTGAGGGCTGAGGCAGTGAGGCCGTGACTCGTGAGCCGGCTGTTCAAAACTGAAAACCCTATACTATGTTTGGATTGAGAGAATTTGAGAAAAGAGGAGAAAATCATTAAGAGAAGAAAAGAGAAAGTTAAATTACTTTCTCTCCACCCTGTTTGGATAGCCTTTATAAGAGAAGAGAATAAAAGATTTTAAGGTGTAAATTCCAATATTGCTCTTACTTACATAAAAAGAAAATAAAAACTAAAGAATGAAGAGAAATGACAAAATAATAAAACTACCCATCACTGAAACCCTTTCTCTTCTCTTCTCTCCATTTCTCTCCAATTTGGAGAGAACGAAATCAGCTTCCTTTTCTCTCCCCTTTCTCTCCCCATCCTCCCCTTTCTCTCCAACTCTCTTAATCCAAACGAGAGAAACTTAATAAGTTTCTTTTCTCTTCTCTTCTTTTCTCTCCAACTCTCTCAATCCAAACAAGTTGCTAATGTATGAGTGAAGAGTGAAGACACATGAGTCGAGGACTGAAGGTATTAGGAAAGGACTGATGGTATAAAGTATAAAGTTATAAACCTTTTAATAGGTTCGACCGGTTTCGGTCACCGCCGGTTTTGAAATTGTAACACCATGGATTGACAGGAAATGATCGGTTTTCATAAAAAGCAAACCAAACAAACCAAATCACTTTAAAAATCATTAAATTTCAGTCCAATTGGTTTGGTTCGGCTCGGTTTGTCGATTTAGTTCGGTTTTTTACCACCCCTACTTTTAGGGTTTCATATGTACATGGGTAAGATAGTATTTTCAAGTGATAAAATAAGAGCATAACAATAATTTTCTTTTTAAAATAAATGGATTTAATATATATATATATACGGAAATGATCCATTGGGGTCCAGATCCCATTTGGATAAATACGGTCCACTCCTTATTGGGATAGTTGGGATAGGTATTTTGAAAAATCGACCGTTGGATTAGATACTCTTGTTACGTATGTCATGTTTGCCAAAAATCATAGTGATCCAACAATTGGTTTATGAGAAAACTGACTGTGAAAAAAACTGACATTTTATCGTTCTTAAGTGTCAGTTTTTTTCACAGACAGTTTTCTCATGAACCAACCGTTGGATTACTGTGATTTTTGGCAGACATGACATACGTAACAGGAGTATCTAATCTAACAGTCGATTTTTTAAAATACATGTCCCAACTATCCCAATGAGGAGTGGACAGTATTTATCCAAATGGGGTTTGAACCCCAATAGAACATATATATATATATATATATATATATATATATAATCGGGTCAAGTCGGGTTTTTAAGTGCATATCCCGAACCCAACCGGGTTTTAAAATTCAATCCCAAACCCATCCCTAACGTACCCTATTAGATTAGTCTCAAACCTATCCCAATAGGGGCGCGGCGGGGCGCGGCGGGTACCCGGGGAAACCCGCCCCGTTGACATCCCTAATCACACAACACAAATGCTTATAAGTCAGAACTTGTGGCGATAGAGAACTATGGAAGACCACACGTTTGTAGAAAGTTTTCGTTTATTCCAGCCGCAATTTATCAAATTAAATTAGGTGTTGTCCCTTATATAGATTATTATTCTTCCTTAAAAGCGTAGCACTAAGTATAGTCATATTTTCACAAGCAATTTTGAAATGGTAGAGCGCGAAAAGGTCATCCAGTATTCTTTAAAACGATGTTCAAGGATTACACTTATAAACTTGTAAGTTTCCCTATATTCTTAATCAAAATTCTCAATTTTTTTTTCCATCATTTGTTCCTTCTATATATCACTCTTTTTGGGTGCTACTTGGTATCTGGGTGACTATCTCTATTCATTTAACCCCAAGACCCGAAAGTATACATATGTCACCATATTTGTCTTAATCAATTGCAACTTCTAACTACAAAAATGACTTTGGTTACACATGTCTGAATGGTCACAAAATGGGTAAATTAAGTGTGTTTAATTAAATCTAATGATAATAAAAAAAATTTGAATAACCTAATAAATTATGCATATGTCTAAAAAAGTAAATGGTATTCTGGTAAACGAACCTACTTCCATCACCTTATTCTCCAAATAGAATTCACCGTTTTCAATACACCAAGCAGTGTCATCAGTATAATCAAATGACTAAGCAGACTAACTAAAAATGATTGAAATTACTATTTTCAACAAAAGAAGTTAAATAATAAGTAGATGGAGCAGAATCATAAATCAGGTATCGGCTCAATCATAAGGTATTTAGTTTTGAGCTGTAGATTTGGATTCGGTGTCATCTCTCTTCTGCTCTAATTGCTTCGAGTGAGATAATTTCAATACTATATGGAGCCACAATATGTTTATGCATGTACACAGTTAAAATATGATTATCATAATAAACTGCACTTCCATTTTACCGTTTAGTAATAAACATATATCTGCTATAAGCATTGCACTATACAAATCTACTGGTCTCTCCGTGAGAGAGTAAAAAGTCGGCAACAAAACAAGTATTAGAGCAGATACAGCAAGTTCACAGACAGAATGGAAATAAGTGGAGTGTTTTAGGAGTTGGTCGTAAATGGAGCAAATTTCTAGTCATCATCTGGAATCACAGAGTTTGAATTCTCCACATCTTCAAGCTTGTCTGTTGCAGAGAAGGGGTGATGAATTTCAGCTTCAAGCTTTTCTGGCACAGAATGAGGCTCCGCAGAAGCCAATGATGCAGATCTGGTGGACTGAACAGGGAGCACTTTTAGGTTGTGTTCAATCTCCTCCTTAGGCTCTTCCGGAACTGGCACAGAGTGAGGCCCCGCAGAAGCCAATGCTGCAGATATGGTGAGCTGAGCAGGGACCACTTCTAGGATGTGTTCAAATTTCTCTTTATGCTCTCCTGGCACAGATGAAGGATTTGCAGAAGTCGATGCAACAGAAGTGGCGGGCTGAACAGGTCCTGCTTTAAGTTTTCCTTCCTCAAGTTTTGAAACCTTATCTTCACTTAGGAGCATACATGTTTCATAAATGTTGAAGCGCTTGGCTCCGTTCTGTTCAAAGTGGTTCTGAGTGATCTTCACTTGAATTAACTTTACCACATTGACCTCCACATTAACAACACATTTGATAGCTTCACGATTTCCCTATTTGATCAATTGACATAAAAAGATGTCACGTGTTTAAAGCAAGACTGTATATATATTATTGCAGGCAATAAGTAATGAGAAACAGATTAGTGTATTTTAGTAATACTAAGTCAAAACTGAACATACGATTGCAAGAGTCTCCATCAGCTGAACAGCAGTACAGCATAGAATGTCCTCCGCTATATCTCCGTATGCATTAGCGTTCATTTTTCCGCTATATCTTATTGGCTGACGCTGAAGTATGCTTTCATATACTGTACTTGTTTTCATAAAAATTACTAATAATAAGTTGATTTTATATTGGCATGTAAGTTCATTTTATATAATTGATTGATTATGCAAAATATTTTTAGGGAACAAGAGTTTAGGCTACAGTATAGGGTGATTTTATTAGCCTCTTTGGAAGGAGACTGAAGATATTTTCCTCCTATTACATTTCAAAAGCTCTTGTCAAGATCCGTCTCCCCGAATACCAATTTGTCTCTAACAACTTTGAATGGACTATTCATGGACGAACGATTATCGAGGAGTGCGTGGACAACGACTTTGAAGAAATCATGCCCAATTTCAAATCTGCACCTTTTTCTGTTTTCAGCCAATATGTGAAATCTCCTGTTGAACTTGGTATATATACTCTGCTTTTATTTAATTTAGGACATACAATTATGTATTTATTTCTTCAAGCTTTTTATTTTTTTGTGAAAAGTAAATAATATCTAACTATCTTTCACAAATGGACTCTTACTTATGTAGATGTGCAAAAGAGTCCATTTGTGAAAGATAAGTAAGAGTCCATTTGACAACTCCGAGCACATCTACATAAGTAAGAGTCCATTTGTGAAAGATAGTTAGATATTATTTACTTTTCACAAAAAAATAAAAAGCTAATAAATAAATAATTGTATGTCCTAAATTAAATAAAAGCAGAGTATATATACCAAGTTCAACAAGAGATTTCACATATTGGCTGAAAACAGAAAAATGTGCAAATTTGAAATTGGGCATGATTTCTTCAAAGTCGTTGTCCACGCACTCCTCAATAATAGTTCGTCCATGACTAGTCCATTCAAAGTTGTTAGAGACAAATTGGTATTCGGGGAGATGGATCTTGACAAGAGCTTTTGAAATGTAATAGGAGGAAAATATCTTCAGTCTCCTTCCAAAGAGGCTAATAAAATCACCCTATACTGTAGCCTGAACTCTTGTTCCCTAAAAATATTTTGCATAATCAATCAATTATATAAAATGAACTTACATGCCAATATAAAATCAACTTATTATTAGTAATTTTTATGAAAACAAGTACAATATATGAAAGCTTACTTCAGCGTTAGCCAATATATACTTTTGCTGGCGTTTGGGACTGTCTAAAGGTCCACGAGTTGGAAACTTTTCGAGCACCATTACCTTCGCACACCAGTTCGGTGGACCTCGTGGTGTTATATCTCGAATGCGTGATATATTTGAGGCATCCTGGGAAATATTTTTTATTGCAATAAAATACAATGGAAGTTAATCTACTTTAAGGAACAAAAGGCAGAGGTACATTATTTAAAACAGACACCTGTAGAAAATTCCTTTTATTTGCAAAAAGGGACTAAAGAAAATGTATATACTACTATCATCTAAAGATGATTCATATAAAATATTAGTTAAATCATAAACAAATATCAAAGGAGCTGTTAAGTGTAGGATAGATTGTCTCTCTTTGGACTTAAACGTTTTTTTAATAGTGTACATATATATATGAAACCATTATATTTGCCCATTGATGGATATGTATAGTTAAACAAATGACGTAAAGGTCTTAGTAGTTGCGATGAATATCAAAAAATGTATATTAAGTGACACCATCATCTAACGATATTGAAAGAAGCTCTTAAGTATATGATAGAATGCCTTTCTTTGGTCTCATTTTTTTTTTCAGTAGTACAAACAGTATATGAAACCATTATACCTACTTGTAGATGCATGTATATAGCTAAACAAATAATGTAAAGGTTTTCGTAGCTGTGATGAATATAAATAAATGCATATACTGTGACACTGCTATCTAGGGATGTTTTTTCTCATTAAATAAATGATCATTGAATCATAAATAAGGATCAAATACCTGGAAACCAATTAGCAGCTAAAATGAATAAACAGATAGAACATTATCGATAAATTGATTAAGAATTTTGATTATCATATCATCAGAGATTCAACCCACAGTTTCTCATCAAGAAGTAGCAAAAAAAAAAATGCCCTTTCATCAATAAACAGAGAAAAAAATTAGCGATAGTTCAATACCAAGATCATTGAAGGAGTTATTAGTTATAGAAACAAATATGATCAAAGAAGAGGAAAACACATACAGATACTAAACAGGGACCACTTGACAATAACCAGACAGCAGCAAATCAAGTAGAACATTTGAAAAACCATCCTATGAATATCAATAGAAGTTAAATAAAACAACACATAAATTCAAGAGAAAAAATATATATGCAGTCAAAATGTTAGCATAATTATCAGTCGACATTAATTTGTAAATCTTTCATAAAAAAATTTTCTTGTAATTTCTAAAAATATGTGCAAAATTTATTATAGATATTTGATTTTAATCCTAGGGCTGAATTGTCATAATTGTATCACATAATCAAAAGAGTAACATTGAAGCATTTATTACTCATAGGAACAAATATTACTGCTCGGGATTTTCTATTTAAAAAAATCAAAACTGTAAAATTTCCATTTTTTGAACATCGAAAGAAGCTTAACAAAACAATAGATGAATTGAAGAGAATAAATACAGAGACAAACTGTTAATATAATTAGGAAGCACCATTAATTTCTACATATTTCATAAAAATAATCTTTTCTTTAATTTTAAAAACAATGCAAAATATATCAGAGTAATTTGAGTTCAACCCTAGATTGAACTGACAGCACTGTACGTCTGTACCACAAAGTCAAAAGAACATCGAAGAAGTTATCAGGTATAAGGAAAAAAATGACTGAGGAAGAGGAAATCAGAAGCAGATAGTAAACATAGATCATTTCACAGTAATCAGACGGCAGCCAAATCAAAGAAAGAATAAAAAAATATCGAAACTACGAGATAAGCGAAAGAGCACCTGAATCTTTAGCGACAAATAAGAGAATTCAAAGGATTCTACCCAACAGACCTCAAACCATACAAACGAAACCGAAAATTGAGGAAACAAGAGGGAAAGGGGTATCATCTTTTATACACTGGCAAAAGAAGCTGATCGAAGACCCCCGCTGACGGAACGTGAAAAGCGTTGATCGATAACCTGCCACTCACCCAAAAGGTGTTGCTGACAGGTATACCCACACCAAAGAATGGAAGAGATGCTGACCTTCTGCTTATGGGAACGCGAAAAGCGCTGATGGATTACCTGCTCCTCACCGAAAAGCTGCTACCAACGGGCTCACATCATACCTCTGGTACCAAAGTTTCCTCCATACGCAGTCCAAACTGCGCCGTTTGGCAGCTATAGCTTCTCTCCCACGGAATACCATGCTTGGAACTCAATCAGGTACACCCACACCAAAGAATGGAAGAGATGCTGACCTTATGCTCACAGGAACGCGAAAAGCGCTGACCGATAACCTGCTTCTCACCGAAAAGCTGCTACCGACGGGGAGACTCCATACCGCTGGTCTGAAAGCCTCCTCCATACGAAATCCAAACGGCGCCGTTTGGCTGCTATAGCTTCTGTCGTGTAGGATTTGCAGGCGCTATCCAGTGTAACGCCCAAATACAACTCGCAAAATGACATTTCTGACCCTCATCATCGTCAAATGCCCAAATACAACCCAACGTTTTAAACACACCTGGCCACATTTTGTTCTACCCAAATCAGTCCGTCGTTTTGAAAGAAACTACGCCGTTTTGCTTTGAATAAGAAAATTGGCATCAACGAAATATTTTGGCACACAAATTGCCATCTAGTGCCATTTTTTGTACCAAAATTTGGCATTCATGCTATTTTTTTCCACTTGCGGTGCCAATATTTTACATTGATTAATTCCATATGATGCCATTTGGTGAGTCAAAATTTGGCATTTAAGCCATGTGGAGTGCCAAAATTCTGCATCCATGCCATCCAGTGTCATTTGGAATAGATGCCATTTGGTGCATTGTGGTGTGCCAAAAATTAGCATCTATGCCATCTAGTGCCTCTGGGAGTTCCAAATTTTGGTATTTATGCCTTCTGGTACCATCTTGTGCGCACAAATTTTGCACTGTCGGTGTATGATGCCATGTGGGGTGCTAAAATTTGGCACTGATAACCTTCAGTGACATTTAAACGTCATTTGGTAACATTTGGAGTGCCAAAATTCAGCATCCATGCCTCCTGATGCCATTTGGAGTTCCAAATTTGGCATTAATTTCCTCTGGTATCATTTGAAGTTCTAAAATTTGCAATTGATGTCATCTAGCATCATTTGGTGTGTCAAATTTTGGCATTGATGCCGTTTGGTGCCATTTTTTGTACCAAAATTTGGC
>JAESVK010000766.1:27212-52753 GCA_017140935.1 Hamamelis virginiana
TGCAATGATGCAATTTGATTCCATTTGGTGTGCAAAAATTTGGCATTCGTGTCATGTGGTGCCAGTTGGAGTGCCAAAATTTGGCATTCATGCAATTTAATGTGATTTGGTGAACCAAATTTTGGCATTCATGCCATATGGTGCTATTTAATGCTCATAATTTTGCATTTATAGCATGTGTAGTGCCAAAATTTGGCATTCATGTTAATTGGTGCCATTTGGTATGTTAAATTTTGGCATGAATACCATCTGGTTCCACTTGGAGTAGCAAGAATTGCCATTCATGTCATCTGGTGCCATTTTTTGGAAAACTAACCATTAGATTAATGTAATTTTGTGCATTCATGATACATATGAGTGGAGAATCAAATCCTTTCAATATAATTGTTCAAAGCTACTAAGATGCACTTGGTGGTACAAAAATGAAGGAAAAAAATTGGACCAATGGAATTATTAAAATGTGGAGAGAACGTTTTAAACGCACCCAACAACATTTTGTTTATCTACGCAATACAGTCCACCGTTTTTAACACAACTAACGTCGGCTTGCTTCGAAAGAGTAAATCAAGACTAATCAAAACTAAGAGATAAATAGAATATTCAATTAAGGGACAGGTTCCCCTAACCATTCTTTTTACCATTATTTCTACCATTTGTTTTCAAAACACCAATGTAGGTCGAATATTTTGAGAAACCGACCGTTGGATTAGATATTCTTCTTATACAAGACATATATGTCAAAAACCACATTGATCCAACGGTCAGATTTTAAGAAATATCACATTAAAAAACTGTGATGTTTTTAATTATAATAATATTTCACAGTCGCATTTTTTAGAAACTAACCGTTGGATCACTATGAGTTTTGGTATACATAATATGTATAAGCAGAATATGTAATCTAACGGTCAGTTTCTCAAAATATTTGACCCACATTGGGTTTTGAAAATGGATGGTAGAAATAATGGTAAAAAGAATGGTTAGGGAACCTGTCCCTTCAATTAAAGAGGAAAATTTAAAAAGCACATAAATAATCAATTTTGCTTTGAAAGAGTATCAGCAATACAGTTCACCGTTTTGAACAAAACGAACTCCACTTTGCTTTGAAAGAGTAAATCAAAACTAATAGAAGTAACAGATAAATAAAATATTCAATTAAAGGATAAATTAAAAAAAACATATAATTGGAGTCAGCTATCAGTGTCACCAGCGCCATTAAAAATAGAAGCTTCCCCACTTCTTTTAGTGCATGTGAAGCTGCTACGGTAATCCCCACTTCTTTATTTTCTATAGTTGGATTAACTTTCTCGATCAATTATAGATAAGCTCCACATGTATCCTATTAAATGAGCTGCCATGGCTACAATATTGAAGTGTCTCTGGCCAGATTGCAGCCTTGCAGATAACGAATTTTTCTATAAGGGAGTAGAAAATTTTCATCTATGGGAAAAAATAAACTCCACATGCATCCCATTAAAGAACAATTATCATGATAAACTACACTTCTATTTTACCATTAAGATTAAATTATTAACACAATGCAGCTACAGTTTCTTTCAGTAGCCCCCTTGAGAGCTAACATTGTAGTTTCAGTTCTAGTGGTTTCTTCCAGTACGATGCTGCTATATTTAGTAGCTAAGAGCATCTCCAATGCAAAAATTAAATTTGAGGTGCCAAAGTCAAATTTGGCACCCCAAATGGCACTAGTTGATGCCAAATTCTAATTATAGCACCAAGGTGCTCCAATGCACAAGTGCCAAATTTTGGCACTTCCCATCTATTTGACATGTTTATCCTCATGCTCCAACTAATAACTTCCAACTACTTTTCAAAAGTTATTTATAGGAACATATTAAATATTTTTTATTCCTCGTAATGAAAAAAATTCATATTTTAAAATAATTAAATATTTTTTTATCTTAATTTAATAATATAATATTTGAAAAAAAAAATTCGCATTAAATTAGCTAAAACACTACTATTCTAATTATAATTTATCATTGATTAATTTAAATTGAAGGAATTTAATTACACACTAAATTTAAATTAGTGCCACTTGCAGTTAAAATTTTGATTTTAATATTGTAGAGCCACTTGCAATAAAAATTTTGAAAAATTGACCGTTGGATTAGATACTCCTTTAATGTATGTCATGTCTGCCAAAAATCGCAATAATCCAATGGTTAGTTTTTGAAAAATGTAACTTTGAAAAACTGTGACTTTTTTGTTCTTACAAATGTTATCATTTTTTAGCAGTCAGTTTTCTCTGAAACTAACTATTGGATCCGTAGAGTCGACTGCATATCATATTTTGAAAAATCGACTGATAGATAAAATATTCATCTTATGAATGTCATGGCTGCCAAAAATCATGATGATCCAACTGTTGGTTTTTGAAAAATCTAACTACAAAACTGTGATTTTTTTGTTCTTCGAATTATCATAATTTTGCAGTCAATTTTTTCAAAATCCGACCGTTGGATCACCATAATTTTTGGCACCCATGACATTCATTAGATGAATATTTTATCTAACGGCCAATTTTTCAAAATATGATATGTAGCTAATCTTACAAAGTAGAGAATATATTTAAATAAAGTCAAAAATAAAATAAAAATAAAAAGCTGTCATGTGTGGTCCGGTGCTTGTTCCAAAGAAAAAAATCTTGTTCCAAATATATTTAAATAGTTTTTACTCTCTTGCACATCATGAAAAGTAAAAAAATCTTTCTTTTCCACTCTCTTTCTCTCATGTGTGGTTCGGTGCTTGTTCCAAAGAAAAAAAAATCTCTCAAACCCTTCTCTTTTTCTCATCGGTGAAAGGAAGATACTTCTTCAAAAAAATTAAAACAAAATCTCTCTTTTCCCTTCTCTCTTTCATGCTCCTTGCCGATATTGAAGATTTGGGAGCAGTCGAACTGGGAGCTTGTTGTTCTTCCTTTATTCTTCTAAAAAAACATATCCAAATGAAGAGAGCAAGAGAAAGCTTCAAAATGGAGAGATTTGGGAGCAGTTGAATTGGGAGTTGATTGAAACAGAGTGAGCAAGAGAAAGCAGATTGATCCAATCTTCAGACTCGGATGGGCTCAAACATGGAGTCTTGGATTTTATTTTTTTGGCATCAATTATGAGAAAGGTGTGATTTTTTTTGTTGTTTATTGCTGTTTGGCTGGTGAGAAAGCATAGGAAAATAAATAAAGTAGTGGATGTGGCTTTAATTGTTGTTGGCCTCTTCGGTGCTATTTATTTATTGATTTATTTTGCTTTTCCTGCATTTTCTCGGCTGCCAAACACTCCTACCCATTTTATTTTAATCCAAAATTAGTTGGATATAGTTGGAATTTGTGGGAAAATGCTGATGTGGCTCAAATGGCAGCTGCCATTCCAAATCCTAAATTTAGCAGCTTGGGCTGCCAAAGTCAAATTTGGCATGAGCAATGTCAGCTGCATTGGAGTAGTTGTTTTGGGTGCCAAGTGCCAAATTTGGCTTTGGCAGCTCATTTGGCACATCCATTGGAGATGCTCTAAGCAGTGTACTATATGAAGCTATTACTCTCTTCGTGAGATAACAAAAAGTTGGTACCAAAATAAGTCCTAGAGCAGATACAGCAAGTCCACAGGCAAAAAGAAAATAAGTGAAGTGTTTTAGAGACTACCCATAAAGAAATCAAAATTTCAGTCTTCATCGGGAACCACAGGTATTGTGAATGAAAGCAGAAAATGGTTGGAATCTAGAGTGAAAGTCAGCGACCTCACCCCTCAGACCTTGAAGGGACCAGCTGCAGGTTATCTACCCATGATGACGGAGGCACTGCAAGTGGATTAGGTGATCATTGCACTTCTTCTGCAGCACTGCCCGAGTAAAGAACATAGAAATTGAATTTTCCAGAGAATTCTCCAAGCTAGAGTACCAACCTGCGGATCCTGCTTCAAACAAATCGCGCAGGATTCGCTGAGTTACACATCCCCTCTTTCTTTCTCTCTTGTGCTTAGCCGATCTTGATGCCGCAGGCTTGTCTGCTGCAGAGAGAGGGTAATCAATCATAAGTCCAAGCTTTTTTGTCACAGTTTAAGGCCTTGCAGAAGTTGTTACTGCATATGTGTCGAGCTGAACAGATACATTTTTGAGAAGCTGCTCAATTTCCTCCTCAAGTTTTTCTGTCACAGAGGGAGGATCCACAGAAGTTTATGCTACAGAAGCAGTGGGTTGAACAGGTAACACCTCGAGTTTCTCTCCCTCAAGTTTTGAAGCCTTATCTTCATCTAGGAGCAGATGTGTTTCACAAATATTGAAGCGTTTTGCTCCGCTCTGTTCGAAATGGTTTTGAGTAATCCTCACTTGAACCAACTTTAGCACACCGACGCCCACATTAGTAACGTATTTGACTGCTTCACGATTTCCCTATTTGGCCAATTAATATAAGATGTCACACACTTAAAGCAAGACTATGCACATATATTGTTGCAGGTAATAAGTAATGAGAAACATATTAGTGTATTTAGTAATATTAAATCGAAAATGAACGTACAGTTGCAAGAGTTTCCATCAATAGAATAGCAATACAGCCTAGAATGTCCTCCGCTACATCTCCATGTGCATAAGCATTCATTTTGCCCGTGCCATCTGAAGCTCGACAATGCACCTATTTGTTTCTTGTATCAGTTTTTTTACTCGAATCCAATGTTAAACACACACACACACACACAGACATATATATAGACATCAATACCTTGAAATAGGGATAACATTTTGAAGAGAACAGCAGTTGCAGGTGAAACTTTCATTTGGATTTGAATCAGCGCTTTTTGTGCATTTAGGACAACACATAAAATAAAAACGCTGATTGTAATCTACTAAGGCAATGGTCACTTTTGTCCAAAAAGTGCTCTACATGAGTAAGAAACGATCAGTCACTGAACAGATAGTTATTAATTTCATAGAATAAAACACAGAATCTGAACATTGTATTACATTACTGGGCATCAAAGCAGCAACTTCAAGGGTCCTAGTTTACATGACATTGATAGGCACGTTAATTTCTGAAGCAGAGAAATGATCACTGGGACCAAAAATTTTGTTTGTCCTCTCCTTATTTGTATTATACCTTGGATGTCACATGAAGGGTCATATTTATAAAGATCCAATAACCATGAAGTCAAGAGGAGCAGCAGACAATTCTTGATAAATATTTCTATTACACATAAAATACTTCTAACCAAGGATCTCTAAATGGCATTGTTGTTAGTAACCTCAAGTAATCTCTACTATGCATAACACGAAGAGCATCCATCACGGAAGAAATACGTTGCATCATCCTCACCTACACAGAACAAAAATAATAACAAAAAAGCTATGTAAATAACAAATAGTGAAAACCGAAATAAGTTTTCCACACCTCCAGAAGTGTACCTGAACAACAGCAATCAAATACCCAGACACCAAGACACCAAGGAAAAAAAGAATAAAAGAGAGACAAAAAAGGCAAAGCAACCCATATGTCCTCTAAATAAATGAAAGTAGCAAATGTCTGCACAGGGGAACAAATAAAATCAGAAATTAAAGAGAAGCTAAAGGAAGCATATAATAAGAGGTAAACATTACTTCAATGGCACTATAAATAAAAGCCACCAATCCTTTTTCAGAAACAAAGAACACAACAAAGGCAAGAAGTCAGCTATAAAACAAAACAGTGATAATAGTAAGAGATAAAAATTGTACCATAATAAAAACTACGCTGGAATGAGGAAGATGTAGAACCGAATCAGCCTTTTTGACACCTTTTCTATATACTCTGTGAAGCTGAGAAATATTAACTTGACTTAGCGCAACTTGAATGGACAAGTTCTAAAATTTCTTGATAGACAATGTTGGAAGTGCAATCAGCTTTTTTAGCACCTTTTAACGGTGGTCTAATTAGCACCTTCACATTAGATGCCTTTGTTGCTCTATATAAAGCAGCGTATAATTGACCGTGAGAAAAAACAGGTTGTGGTAAAAAAATTCCAACCTTCTCCGGCGTTTGTCCCTGAGCTTTATTGATTGTCATGGCAAAACATAACCTTACTGGGAACTGGGTTCTTTTGAATGGGAAAGGATATTTATTAGCTTTGTTTGGCAAAATTGATATTCTTTGTATGAAAACTCGGTTACCCTTGTGATGACCTATGGCTATTTCAGCATCAATGACATTGCGATCAAACCTACGACATATTAACCTAGTTCCATTTGACAAACCATTAGAAGGATCAATGTTTCTAAGCAAAATAATTGGACAATTAATCTTTAGAAGTAATTTGGGGTTAATTGATTTAGAAACTCTTGATTGAACATTAACCTTTGTTCAGGAATGCTCTCATCACGGCTAAAATAATTATTCTCCATGCTTGGGAATCTGTTAATTAAAATTTGATTAAGTTTATCCACATATTCATTTTTTGGAGTAAGAATTGCTCTATCAATTACAAAATCAAGTTCATCCGAATGCGAATCTATATCTGGGAAAATAGAATCAATCAAATTATTCATGGCGGTTTCATCATCGTGACACTGTAGCAAAATATTACTAGGAATCCTAATTTCATTAGCAACCATATTTCGTTCAGTACCATTCCCCACTCGAAGCAAAAAATCACTAAATTATGGATGTGCTCTCGCTCTCATGTTTTGATGCAACGCTAAAACTCGGAAGTGAGGCCAAAGCGATGAATTCACAAGAGAAGAAGATTTAGTTTCCTCAATAGTACCTCGAGGAACAACTGGCAATACTTGGCGGAAATCACCGCCAAATACAACCACTTTACCTCCGAACAAGGTATCACTGTTTATGAGATCTTGCAGCATTTGATCAAAAGCTTCGATAGACTGACGATTAGCCATAGATGCTTCATCCCATACTATTAACTTAGCAGCATGCAAAAGTTGTGCTAAACCACTCCGTTTGCTTACACTACAAGTTAAACTCTCATCAGAATCAATTGATATTTTAAATCATGAATGGGCAGTTATTCCACCCGGTAAAATCGATGCAGCTACACCAGAAGTGGCAGTTGCAAGAGCAATGCTGATTGCACCATAATATTGCATACTTTTAGTGCATTATTCCCACCATTTTGTACATACTTGAGCCATTTATACTTGTAATCGGGTGTTTTTGACTATTTTGTTGTTTTTGAGCCCTTGTAGGTTGAATGCATATAAACGGATGCTTTTTGGAAGCAAAATGAGAGCTTCGAGTCAAGCCTTGGAAGTCTTCAAAGGTCATGAGACTTATAGAATATACTTCTAAGTGTGTCTAGATGCCACATATCAAATTTCAAAGCTAAATGCCAAGTGGTTTGGGAGATATGGGCAATTGAAGTCATGAAGTACAAAAAGCGACCAATCTGGACATTTAGAAAACTGTTTCTCTCTAGATAGAATTAGACAATGAGACCACCATGGTTCGAAAGAAGACTTCTCAAGCTTCGTATGCATATAAAGAACATCCAAATCTGACTCCGGACGAGAAAGTTACAAGCATTTGAAGTTTGAACACTTTTTAGGCAATTTCTGCATGTTGGTACCGGTACCACTTATTTGGTACCGGTACCACTCTTGCAGTAGGTGTTGGTAGCGGTCCCAAATTAGTAGTACCGGTACCAAAGCTCGAAAATGCAGCAGTTTGATATGTAATTGATGTTTTTGGCAATGGCAACTTAGTACTTTCACCCTCATTTGTTTGTAACCCTAGAGAGGGGTATTTAAACATGTTTTTGCAGCTGGAGAGGGGCCTCCAACCTTGTTCTTAGCAGCTCTCTTAGGTTAGTTTAGTTTTTCTCTTAGTTTAGCTTATGATTAGTTTAGTTTAGGTTAGTTTTGTATTCTTGTTTTCATTTATGCTTTGTAATCTTTATTATTCTTTATTTTGTAGCTTGTTAAACTTTGTATTTTCATTCACAAGTAATCTACTAGCATTTATTTTCATTGTTCTTGCATTTATGTTTCATTAACTAGTTGTAATGGAGTTCTAAGCCTCCAAAGTAGGATTCGAACGGTGGAAACCCATCACCAACCAAGGTAACAACACTCTCATATCTTTTTGTGCTTTAATGGAAGTTGTATGATGGTAAATACTCACTACTCTTTCTTGACATTTAGTTTGGAATCTTCTTGACTACTTGTAGACAAACTATGTTTGGCACATGTAGTGCTTAATCTTATATACACTCTAAGTGTTTGATAAAATGTCTAAGTGAGCATTTACTTTCATTCTCCTATTTTTCTTTGTTGTGAATGCTTCTAAAGTTGAATCTTCCATCAAAGACCATTCTTCAATGGATCCAAGATGAGAACTCTAATGAGAGAAGCTTGTTGCTTAGTTGTGAATGAGTGGAAATCCTAGAATCCTACCATTTACTTTCTTTGTCTTAATTTAGTTAATTATCTACAAATCACTCATCAACAATCAAAATCCCCATGATTTTACACTTTAGTTTACATTCATTGGTTATCAATACCTAAGGATCATTTAGACCAGTTCCACTCCCTGTGGAGATGACCTGAGGACTCCCTTAGTATTTATTATGCTTGGCGATATTTGAATTCCTACGCTTGGGAATTAATTGAGCACACGTTCGCAAGACAAGCAAAGGCCATGATTAGATCTTATAGCCACCAAAAGCGCTCGGTAAAGAAATGTTTTTCCAGTCCTACCAGGACCATCCACAAAAAAAAAAAAAAAAAAAAAAAAAAAAAAAAAAAAAAAAAAAAAAAACATCAGGTTCTTTACTATCAATACAAGACATGATGGAAGTATAAGCAACTTTTTGCTCAAAATTAAACACGGTCGGAGCAATTAGATTGTGATCAGAAATTGGTATCGCCATTCCCTCAATGATTTCATGAGCTGCTAGCTCAGAAGCAGATAATGAAATTATTTCATGTGTAATATGAAAATCATCTAATTTCCTTCCCATAGATTCGAGAGTAGCATCAATACTATGTAAAAATGATACTTTAACTGAAAGATGGGACTCTTTTTTTGAAACACACAAAAAGTCCTCAGACATTCGCTCAAGAAATCGATCAAACAATTGTTGCGGATCAGTAGGGTCACAGAACACTAAAATAGTAGCAAACAAACGCCTTAAACTCGAAGGCATATGAAAATGCGAAGCTTCAGATAAACAATTTTTACACTACTATCGCAGTCAAGAAGACCATGCAATAGTGCTGATTACATAAAGCTTGTTGCAATTTTTTGGCCAACAATAAGCAAGTCATCAAATGACTTGGGACCTTATACATGATTTAAAAGGAGCCTCAAATAAAATCTTTCTCCTTCAGCATGATTAATAGTGACTATTCTACCCACAACATGACCCTGTTTTCTAGGACTCCACATCCTATCCCTCTTGTTCCAGACATAATGCTTTGGATAATTCTTATAAAGGAACTGTCTTGAAGCCTCACTTGTTCGATTCATAGTGAAGAATTAAGTTAACATTGTATGCTGTAAAAATTCATTACGAGCAATGACAACCTGACTATCCGAAGGTTTGAAACAAACGACTTATTTCCTTTCTAGATGCAATTGCAAAGAATCAACATTTGGTACCATTTCGTTCATGATAAAACTGTATATTCTCCACATTGCTTCAGGAGGGCCTATCCATCTTCCGGATTGGAACCTGCCGATTTCATCATCACTGGAAGATTCATGTAAAAGCAATACAAAAACAACTCGATCATGACCTTCATAGATATATTTATAAATATATTTAACAGCCTTTATTGTCGAGCATATTTCAACATTAATGTGAAAATCATATTTAGCTAATAAGTAAGGATTATAAAGGATAACCCAAGCATTATCTAAATCATGTCCTCTCACCATAAGTTTCTCACCATTTTTTCGACGTCTATAAATATGATATAAGTTTTCATCCAGTCTTGTATACTCACAAAATGACTTTGAGTAATGATGCTTACAATTACCACTTTTCATGCAAATATTACCAGGATTGAGCGATCCACATGGACCGTACATCATGTGACGATGCACAGCTCCACGTAAATGAGGACTCGATTTTGGTGGGATCTCAGCAGAAACATAAGCATCATATGCAGCTGGTGACATAATTTTAGCATTTTTTTTTTAAGGATTATCAAAAAATGAACATGAAGCAGTCCCCTTTTTTGGAACTCTATTACATACACATAACCAGCAACATGACCAAATATTTCATTCTTGAAGAGATCATGCTTCAATTCCTCAAGTTTTGCTCGAAATACACGAGCCACTAAATCAGGCTGATTTTGAGCTTCTTCCCCTTTTGCAAGGTGCTCTTTTATTTCTGGCCAAGAAGGGTTATAGGTCATAGTTATGAAGAGGTCTGGCTTGCCTAATTTCTGCACAAGGGCCATTGCATCGGTAAACCGACGACGCATGTCCCTAGGACCACCAATGAAAGACGATGGCAAAATAATTCGATGCCCAATCGCCTCACCTCGTGTTTCTCCACGAGTTATGCTATCAACCACACCATCATAAAGTTCAGCTCGAATGAGTTTTTGGTTAAGACGAAAGTAGTCAAGTCAAGAGCTCTCGAGTTTAATGTAAATGTCAACGACAAATTGCTGCAAAAGGCAACCACTTCTAAGAATCAAAGAAGCATCTTCTCTTATTTGAAACTTATAGCAATAGTACTCTCTTGCAGAAACATTTAAGCGTCGCTTCTTCCTATTATCGGCAAGCACTGTCATAAAACAACTTAAATAAATATGAACACTAACAGCATAAAACACAAATTTTACATGTTAACTAAAAAATCATTTAGTGAATAAACATGCCACAACAAAAAAGTCATTTACCTTCAGATTCTGCTGCAATAACTTCCTCTATTGAATCAACACGGTGAACGTCAACAATCTGTTCATCAAAACATACACTATGCCCAGGCCCTATTTCGGCTATTCTATTTCGGCTCTTCGAATACTTGTATGCCACCCATTTTCACCCCGAGGAAATAAAAGTGGGTACTGCAAAGGATCGTAGCAACCGAAGAAGTAATTAACCCTATGTCTTTTATCTTGATGGGTGCGAACAATTATGTCTCTATCAAATGGGGTATTGGACTCATTACATTCTGGCCAGATTGCAGCCACTTGTGAAACAGATGGAATGTTATAAACTCTTTGATCTAACCCTGCAGTGTTCTTAATTGTAATTATCTGATTTTTTAGATCAGGAAGAGAAGCAAGGCTATGAAGAAATGAAGAGTAAGGGTTGTCTCGAAGCATAGACATAAGAATATTGATAATAGAAGGCTTAAGCCTATCACATTGTGCTAACCTATTCTTCATCTCATGTTCAGTATCATAGAAATACAATTGCAAGCAAGAGGGTGAACCGTTCTAGGAATCAGTTGATCAATATAATGGTACATCTGTCCCTGAACTCTAAATGTATAAACGCCATTATTTCTCTTAGACAAATCCCTATCATACGTAACACCCAATGAAGTGAAAGCAAAATGGTTGTTATAAGTGCATATAAAAGTCTGGAAAGATACCGCATCAGGCTCGTCAGAAGTTAGTAAATAAACAAGCTCAGGTGGAGGATCAGGCAATGTAAGTGAAATTTTGCCTTCCAAACAACAAAAACTCTTTCGTTCTTGATGAAAACGAGTGGCTTTACAGAATGAGCATGATGGAACCTTTGGCAAAATAAAAATTTGTATAGGAATCGACTCAACTAGTATACTAAAAGGCACGCCCTCAGAATGTGCAGCTGATGGACAACTTAATAAATCTGGCCTTCTAATGAACAGAAATGTGAAAACTCAAAATCTTTTAATCTTATTTTTATTGATTATTGTAAAAAAAAAAAAAATCTTTATAAAAATACCCTCCATGTCCCCATCATATAAAAGATGGTTGAACCTTTTTCCCTTCATCATTTGGCTGAAAAGAAACCTAGAATGGAGAGGGTGAGTTCGGGAGAGAGAGTGGACAAGGGAAGTCTAGCTATAGTCTTGTGAAGCTCATCGTCGATGTCGTCGCGTTGGAAAGGTAAACTGGTCAGCTTAGTAGTCTTCTTCATCTTCTTCCCTTTTTGTTTTTCAAACCCATTTCATGGGTTTTGAAGTTAAATCGTTGGATCTGTGAGATTTGTTGGTTCAAGATGGTTTTGAATGATAATTTGGCTTTAGCTTTGTGAGATTTAAAGCTTTATTTGAGAAAATCTAAGTTATTTTGAGTATATACCATATTTTGAGTTTATGTGGGTTTTATGCTTAAAAATTTGTGGATCTTCAAATCGTACCGTTGGACCTTCGTTATTTTTGGGGATTTCAGTTGTTTTAAACTTGTTTGGGTTGGATATAATTTTTCACCGTTTGGATTTGAGTTTGGATGAGAAAATATGAGTTTTTGTGAAAGGTGCAGCTGCTGCTCGGGAGTAGCGTTTCTGGGCACTCTCTATCGATAGAGGTGGAACCTCTATCAATAGAAGATGCTCTCTGTCCGCAGAAATTTTGTATCGCCAATTGTTCCTATCGATAGCAAGGGTTGTCTATCGATAAAGAACCTATCGATAGACAGACCTCTATATTTTTCCTTCTTTTCTCTCTTTATTTGTTCCGTTGTTTTATGCTATATGTAAAGAGCTATGGTGAGAGTTTTGAGATTAAACCTAGAGCTTTGAAAAATACAAGTGTAGACATCCATTTTTGACCATGAGTAGGGTTATGAATGGTTGCCTGTGATTTGAGGTGAAATAGGGTGTTAAAACCCTAAGTTGCCAGTTTTACCTTTGTGAGCAATTAGGTAGAGGTCATTATCGCATGTAGGTTTTTAGGTCAGATTGAGTCGGTTCTTTTTGCATTTAGTTTTTAGAGAGCCCATAAATGTCCCTGCCAAGTTTCATGGCATTCTGAGTCAAGCTTGATAGGTGATTAGGGTTTTTGCGACTTAAAGGGCAGTGTCGTCCTTCGAGTCACAAAAGTACTTAAAAACCTTCGAGCCGGTTTCAAGTTGTCCAAGACTTGGCATAGGTAATTATGATGTATTTGGTAGCTAAGTTGATCAGTGGCAAGGCTTGTAGAGCCTCTGGGCTCATGTTTAGCTCTTAAGACTATAAAGGTCCTTTCAAGCTCATATTAGGGTTTCGACCGGGAAATACCGGGATTCGATCTTTTTATCAAATCAAAGCCTTCAAAGGCTTTAAAAAACTTTATTAAAATGTTTTAAAACTTGTTTCGAGAAGAATAAATGATTTTGAGAGCGATTGGTTAGCAGATTTCAAAACCCTAATTTGGGCCCGGCAGGCCCTAAACAGCTAATCAGTTGTCTTTTCCCCAAAACTTTGACTTTGATCAATGAATTTTCACTTCAAACACTTCTCAAAACATGGAGAATCGAATCACGATCGTTTTGGCGCTTGAATCGTCGAATTTGGACTTGAAACGGGCCCGAAAAGCCTAAAAAAGCCAAAAGCATGTCGAAACGGGCTGAAATAGGCCCACACAGGGCAAATTTGGGCTTGGGACTCAATGACTATCCCCCTAGGGACGGCCAACCGTCCTAGGGTGGACGGTCACCCGAGCCCACCCTCTTACTTCGCCAATTTTTTATCTTTTGAGTGTTTTGAGCTCATGGGACTCTTCTATGGCCTATCTAACTCAGCTATGAGGGTTTGGTTCGACCTTGGAGACCTAGGAAGACACATTTAGGGCCCTTGGATCATTCCCTAGGGTTTTAATGTGGACCATTGATTGATTTGAAGCCTTTCCTATATATACATCACTTAGGAGTTAGGTTTGGAGGCTGAAAATTGGAGAGATGAGATCCTAGCACTTGTAGCAGCCACTATCAACCCTAGCCACGAAATTGGAAGCCATTGGAGGTTGAATAAGAGTACTAGGAGCAATGAAGAAGAAGGCTAAAGGTATGTTTAAGCACACCATTATTCTTGTATTGAGCTTTTACATAACATAGTTTGATTTTAGGGATTTCTAGGTAGTTTGCATATGTTAGTCTTCTTCTACTTCTTATTTTTCTCTTATACTTTAGGAATCATCTTTAGTTTGAGTATTAATGGTTAGAAGTAGATATGTATGATGTAGAATAGGTTTTAGATTAATGCTTGTACAATAATGGTCTTCTAGATGCATATAGGTCTTTTTTGTTTTGAGTCTAGTTTTCTTACATAATGAATATAGTCTTCTTCTTCTTTATTTGAAAGTATGTTGATTGCTATATGAGTATTGTGAGCATGCTTTAGATATATTTCATGACTAGAGTGCATGTTAGAAATGAGTCTTTATTCTTATGATTTTCCATTTTTATTATAGTTTGAGTCTTTACCATGCTAGGATATTAGAAGTAGGGACATGTATTGTTTTTTATAGATAGCATTGTCCTTATTCTTAATTATTAAAGTTTATCACATGGAATACCTAAGTATGGATTGATATATGAATTGTGTTCGAGGGAGCACGCTATGGTGAGTTTCTTCCCTTGTGATGAATGTTATTAATTTAAGCATGATTATGATGTGATCTCTTGATTGTCTTGCATAGTGTTTTAGCATATTATCTTGGCATGCATATTAGGTTGCATATTAGTCATTCTCACTCTTTTTATTTATTATTTTCATGGGCTTTAGTTCATTTTAAAGGGTATATTCAAATCTGTCCATAGATTGAAAGTACATTTAAAGTGTACTAAAAGTCATTTTTTATGGTCAAACCAACCCAGAAACATGCCTAGGTTCACATAGATAATTTAGTTTGCATTTAGGACATTTTTCATGCATTGTTTGCATTTGTTTATTGCATTTTTGTGTATTTTCCAGAAATTCCAGCATGCAATGTTTAGTGTTTTAGGTGTTTAGACTAACCTAGGATTAGCTAGAAACCCTAGGATTAGGGGGGTCACTTGACCCCACCTAGGATTCCCCTTTGTTGTAAGAATTGCATTAACATTAGGATTCTAGTGAGTTTAGGATCCTATTTTCGAGAGGACTTTCAAAACTAATATTTTACTAAAATTAATCCATCATTATATGAATCCCAATGAAATTGGAACTCTTGAAATTAACTTGGAACGAAATTCCACCTTTTGAAAGGATTTGATTCGGGATAGAATTCCCATTTTGAAAAGAGTTGTGATTGGATAAGAATTGTGTTTTAAAAGGAATTCTAAGTTCATTGGGAATCTACTAATTGGTGAATTATTTTCTAAAAAAGAATTTCAAACTAATAAAAACTCTTGAAGATAGAGTCCTGGATAAGATAGAATGCTAATGATAGTGTAGTTTATTACAATAGGAGAATCCTAAGTAAGCGAACTACGTGGACTTTGATTTTTATCAAGAAATTGATGAGGTATGTAGGCAGTCAATAGGGTGCAAGTCTAATCTTAGGATGACTCTTGTCTCCTAAGACCTTTAGGATTTTGATTTCTTTTTTATTATTATTATTATCTATTATCTAGTATTATATACACTACTTTCTTGGTTGATTAGATATGATAGGGTTGTTTTTATGAGATTTTGATAAAGCCCAAACTTAATTAGGAGACCTTTAATTAGGGTGAGGTGGGTGCCTACAAGGAGTTCCTTAGAACCTTCCCACTTCATAATCTAGCCCCCGAATCCTACTTTTGTTCAAAGACTTGCTTTTCCTTAAAAATGGGGTCATTGTTTTATTGAAAATAAAACTCTTTTTAATGGTTTCCTTGTTCTTTAAAAATAAGGTGGCGACTCCAAGTTTTTCTCAAACTTTTATCATTTTTCAAAAATCCAATCTTGAGTGGATAATAGAAAATGATAAATGTGGATAATAGAGAAGGATAAATCGAGACGGATAAAGATCATCCACAATCCACAATGATTCAAAAGTGAACGGCCTCCAAATCCCTTAGGTCGCTAGTTCACAACAAGGCTTAGAGTGAAGCCCATTTGGTTTCGTGGCAGTGAAAGTGATATATGTATATCTTCATTTTTCTTTCAAATATGGAAAGTCAGTGGGAGGACCATTACGCGACTTAGCTTTGCATTTGCATATAGGCTCGTCAAAGGCATAACTTTTAAGGTAGGAATATTTATATTCTTACTAATTTTGGTGATGGACATTTTAGGGTTTTCACCCGAGTTATGAAATACAAGGATTTTATTTATGAAACTACTGAAGCATATTTCATACTGTTTCTATGTATAGGATTTTAATGTGGTTGGAATGTGCAAGCATGCCATAATATGTTGAAATGTGATGATACTGTGCTATGATTGATTTGTGATTTTATTATGTCGAAAGGATGAAATTGAGATAGAGTCATGAGAACACTCCTCTATCATATATTATCGTGATGAATGGAAAGAGTCATGAGAACACTCATCTTTCATAAATGTGTAGTATATGGAATAGCACTGGTACCGAGAACACTCCCATGCCAACGTGATTGAAATGTATATTAAATGAATCATGAGCACGCATGCTATTTGTGATGTGAAATATTGACATATTATTT
Source organism: Hamamelis virginiana (assembly GCA_017140935.1). Taxonomy (NCBI): domain Eukaryota; kingdom Viridiplantae; phylum Streptophyta; class Magnoliopsida; order Saxifragales; family Hamamelidaceae; genus Hamamelis; species Hamamelis virginiana. The sequence goes on from JAESVK010000766.1 coordinate 43,725, forward strand.
GTGAATACTTGTATAGTTCTTGAACCACATCGGTGTTTATAAAATTACATGATAATGATTTATGAATCTCTATTATCATTGTTAGTTAAGAATGATATTTCTACTGAGCATTTAAATGCTCACAGCTGTCTTTCATACAGCAGATTCTCAAGATAGTGTAGCAGGTCCGCCGGGACAGAGAATCTTCCCTACTGTGCTAGGCTGGGTGGTATTTTGGGCGTTAATCCTGAAAAATAGGTAGTTGTTTACTTTAGACAGTTGACTTTGAATCTTAGTACTATTGTGTTATATACCTATGTGCTAGGGATGTTGGCACTAAATATTACGCATTAATATACTTATGTATTGTGTTTGACAAATCAGGGACGCGTGTATGAAACATTATTGCATTTCATGCTTATTATATGTATTATTCATTATGCCCTATTATGGAAATGAGAATGAGCTTATCAGGTTGTATCTCCATTTGACGCGTGTTGACCTATCCGGGAGGGTCCTCGGTAGCGTCAGATCGGGGCGTTACAAGAAAGAAGGTGCACAAAAACTGTGTTCTCGAACAGTAGATGACGACGAGCCTATAATGAGGAAAAGAATACTCTAAATACAAGCTATCCAACAATTAAAGTTCAAACATATGGTGATTTTAAAATACCACGAAGATAACATAAATTCTACCAGTTTCATAGATCATAGATAAAGAAACAGTAACGTTGTCCTCGTCACACATTGTCACTGAAAATGTGAATGGCAAAAGAATGACATAAATCAACACTTATTTAACACAACAACAATAATCAATGCCATAAAGACACGAATGTATGTTTCCATAATTTGAGTAATCCCATATCAACAACCTTTATTAACTGTAGATGATTGCCGCCGATGAGCAGCTGCATCTCGCCTACGTTTATTGGCTTCAAGGTACTTGTTCATTAAGTGTGGATCACCTATGATTTTTTATTCATGGCAATTTTAAAAGGAAATATAATTTCCTATTATAATAGTAATTTTCCAAAACTAATTAATATAACATAACACAAATAAGCAGAAAATGAAAAGCACAGGAACACATTACTTACTTTGCCTGCACAATTTTTTCATTGCATATCTTTGCCTAGCAAGTAAACGGCGTTTAGCTTGCTTATCAAGATCCATATTATCTACTCTACCCTTTCGGCCACCCACAAAGAAATCTCCATATAAGAAACTAATATGAAGAGACAAATTGAAAGATTCATAAACGCACTTCATCTATACCTTTCAATCCACATCCACCAAAACTTCTAAATAAATTATGGAAAACAACAAACAAGTCCAATATTTGTCCCCCAAAAGAGGAAATAGTACAATAACAAGTCCAATACTCCAAATTATAATGTTTAAACCTTAAAGAGGCCAAATCACTTAAGTCAAATAGCTAACCACAACGAAATATTAGAGAAAGTATTATCTATATATTCTTTTGCTAGAGTCAGTATCTGAATGATGTAAATATCTAACACCACAATAAACATCACTTACTGATTAGATAACCATATGCAGAGGAAGAAATTAACAACAGTTCCAATAAGACATCAAGTCAATCAAATATCCGTAGTTAAAATAACTAAACAACCTTCAAACGAATATTAAAAAAATAAAAATAAATAAACGAAGAAAAAAGATGAAAAAGTTTTGGAGCCCAAAATTGAGCATGTTCACAAAATCCATAATAGATTATGAGTTTCAAAAACTGATTTTGATAAAAATCGTCCCACTAAGTCCTTAAGAAATTATATCTAACATGAAAATTTTGATATGATATGTGGAAACTTGATTTAAAAATAACTCCAAATAGAGATGTAAAATAGTTTTTCAAAAGTGATTTTACGCAAGGCTAATCCAAACAAAGCTCAAGACTGATCATAAAATTACAGGTGAAACATAAATTGTTTGACCAACCATAATGCCACTTCTGCATAGTTACCTATCTCATCCTTTTCAAATAAAGAGCATTCAGCAAATAGCAAACACACAGGACAAAATAAACCACTAGCTGCTTCGAACTCCAAAGCTAAATTCACTCATACGACTGTTTCACAAAACAAATATTTAAAAAGATCGAGTAATATCAAAGGAGCTATTTAAAATAAAGCTGCGGATTGGTTTGCTAAAGATGGCGCAGTAGGTAATAATTCTCTAGTGAGGGACGTAAGTCTCTTACATAGAGAGGTCCGTGGGTTGTATAGGATGGATTGGGTGGGTTTGGCATCTATATATTCGTTTTGGTTAATTATTTGTTGGTTGTTCTGTGTTTATATTTTATTATTGGTCTTAGTTTCCTCAGGCTTGTATAGTAATTTTTTTTTTTTTTTTGATTTAGGCCTGTTTTGGTTTTTTGTTTGGTTTTGTTGGTTGATTTTTGGGTGGGTTTGTTATCTCCCAGTTGCTTTGATTGTGTCCATGGTTTTCCTCCGCCATAAGTGAGGGTTTTATTTTATAATAAGTATTACTTGTTAAAAAAAAAAAAAAAAAAAAAAAAGGAGCTATTTAAAAACTACTCATCCAAGGAAAAAGTTGCAATATTTTTTGAAAAGTTTTGAAAAAAGAGTAATCCTAAACCGCACTGTTATTACCAAACTCAACTGAGTTTCCAATTTGCATAACATGAAGAGCATTCATCACTTACAGAGAACAAAAATAATAACAAAAAAGATATCTAAATAATAAGCAAGGAAAACTGAAAATAACTTTTCACACCTCCAAAAAGCGTACCTCAATAGCAGTAACCAAACACCAAGCAGCACCTAAAAAGGATAAATAAACATATACAAAGAACAAATAATGAAAAAAAACACGGAGAGAAGAATCAAAGAGAGTGTCCTCTTCAAAATAATTGAAAGCAGTAAACGGATGACATATAAAGATTGCGCCTGATTCTTCATCAACAAATAAGAAGATCCAAAAGATTGCACCCAACAGAAATCAAACCAAACAAATGAAACCGATATTTACACCAAAGAAGGGAAGAAATGCTGACAAAAGTAGCTGATTAAAGTGAAAAGCGCTGATTTAACATGAAAATTTTCGATATGATATGTGAAAACTTGACGTAAATATAACTTGCTCCAAATAGAGATGTAAATTAGTTTTTTTTCAAAAGTGGTTTTACGCAAGGCTAATCCAAGCAGGGCTTAAGACTGATCATAAAACAGGCCACTTCTGCATAGTTGCCTATCTCACCCTTTTCAAATAACAACGAGCATTCAGCAAACAGCAATCACGCAGGACAAAATAAAGCACTAACTGCTTCGAACTCCAGAGCTAAATTCATTCATACGACTGTTTCCCAAAACAATTATTTAAAAAGAATAACATCAAAGGAGCTAACTAAAAACTACTCACCCACCAAGCAGGGTATTTAAATTTAATTATTAACAGGTATTTTATATTACAGACTGCCACACATAGCCCAGATCATAAATTAGCAGAATATTAGAGCTTTTAAATCCTACAGTTGCTCTGTGTTAAAGCATCACTTCACAGGATCCACAGATGAAACCAAACGGAGCAACAAATAGCACACTTCTAAATAAAATAACTATAAGCAAACAACTCTAAACCGCACTGTTATCACCAAACTCAACTGAGTTTCCAATTTGCATAACATGAAGACCATTCATGACCTACAGATAACAAAAATAATAACAAAAAACATATCTAAATAATAAGCAATGAAAACTGAAAATAGCTCTTCAAACCTCCAGAAAGCGTACCTGATATTTTTGTAAGTCTTATTTTTTGTGATTTTTTAGTCTTATAATGTATTTAACCCCTAATCATGCTTTAAATTGAATTTGCATTTCATTGTGCATATGGTATGCAAAAGGTATACATAATATTCTTTTCATAATTAAGGCTTCATGATTTTAAATCCTACATATGGGGAATTTTAATTTTATGATTTGTCAAATTTGATCTCAACCATCATCTTCTCCTCTTTAAAGGCTACAGAGTTTCATTTTTGTCTTGGTTAAAGACCTGTTAACGAAAAGATTAAAATTCACTCTGCCAACCAAACAAACCAAAAACAAAAATATTTTGGTGTAAATCGATTCCAATCCAGCGTCGTATTGAATGCAATAATTCAAATTAGCTGACAGCCAAATACCCTCTTTACTCACCTAAACATAAGCCTCATTTACTTAACCTAATAATAATCTCAGCAAGTACCCACCGCATGCACCAGGCACGTACGCACCTTGCCTATACCTAGTATAATAATATAAGAGTATAACACAAAAGTGGAAAACTAATTATATATATAACATATTATATAATATACAATAATATATAAGAGTATAACTAATAAGACACCAAAGTGGAAAGGTCAAAACCCTAATAGGCAGCCTATTAGAGCATCCACAGTATAGTCAAAAAAATTTAGCCAAAGCTAAATTTTGGCTACAAAAAGTAGCTTTTTGCTATTTGGCTTTTAGCTAAATTTTGTTTGCTATAGCAATGTAGCTAAATTTTTTTTGCTAAACTCTTTTATTCTACTTTTACCCCTATTCTTCCTTATCAATTACATCATATACCCTTCATTCTCTCTCGGTCCGTCTCATTCTCGAAGTCTCTCTTGCCGACTCGATCTCTCTCGCTCGATCTCCATCTCCGGTTAGGCCTCACCGTCCGACTATCTCCGGCCGACGGTGAGCATAATCTCTCCTCTCTCTTTCCTTTTCCTCTTTTTCTCTCTATTTTCTCTCATTGTTTCTCCTCTTTTTCTCTCTCTTTCTCCTCTGATTCTCTCTCATCTCACCCTCACCATTAACTCCGGCCGGCAAAGCTCCATCAACGGATGACGGCACAACACCGGCGAAGCTCGATTACTATGATTTTTCCGAAGTCTGTACAGTAAGCCTCAAACTATTTTTGGGTTTTTTTGTTTATTTATTTATTTATTCATCTTATATATGTTTGTTTGATGATTGTTGCTTGAATTTTGTGAGAAAGTTGTTTGGACTGTTGAATGATGATTTTTTTTTTTTCATTCTGTCCTGTTTGGTTGCTGAGAAAATTTCTGTGATGTGATTCCAACGGTTATATATGGAGGGCAAAAGGGGTTTTTGCCACAAATTTGCAGAATCAGTTGGCTTTTGCTGATGAATAGTGAGCAGCAAAAAGAGGCCATTTTTAGCTCGCCACTGTTTGTAGAGCAAAAAAAAAAATTTCTTTAGCTAGACTGCTGCAGTTGATTTTTAGCAAAAAAAATGTGGTTTTTTGCTTTGGCTGTTGGGATAGCTACACTGCTGTGGATGCTCTTAGTCTATTATAAGCTAAAGTAATACACTAATACAGTAATACCCAGATACTCTTCATTCCTATCCTTCTCTGCGCCGTGACTCCGTGAGGCGAAATGCAAAGCTGTGACCAGGACTCTCGCCAGCCAACACTCCCACGCCGACCAGGACTCGCCGTGAGCTCTCCCACGACGGCTAGCATACAATCTCCGATGAGTTTTTCTTCTTTTGCTTCTTCAGTTCTTCTTCCTTTTTCTTTTCTAGCCTTTTTTTCTACTGGTCTGAATGGCAATTGAAGAACTCGCCGTGAGCGCTCCCATGTTCCGGCGACCATCCCTCGCGGTCCGATCATCATCTTCTGAGCCGAGTCCGACCAGCTTTCGTCTCCAGTGAGTTTTTCTTATGCTTTTTATTTATTTATTTATTTATTTATTGTCTAAGCTTTTCTTGTTTGGCACATTGACTCTCTTTCTTGATTTTTTACAGTGTGAATGCATATATTCGATCCCAATCCGAGATATGTTGGAGTGTTTGACATTTGCTCTCTTACGAATATATGACTCTGAATCTCTAATTATGAAACCTAATTTCGTGAAATCTGAAATTCTGTAGATTAGTACTTTGGTTTAATGATTTTGTGAAATATGATTGTTGATATTTGCTCTCTTACTATAATGACTCTTAATCTCTGATTGTGAAATCTAATTTTGTGGGGAAAAATAAAAAAATAATAATTTCAAAACCGGTCAAACCGGCCAAACCAAACTGCAATAATTGGTTTGGTTTGATTTGGTCTAATACTTTAATTGGTCTATGTTATGAAAAATACAAACTGCAATTTTCGGTTTGGTCTCAAAATTAAGGCTAAACCGTCCAAACCGGACCGGTGAACACCCCAATCTATACTAATATATAAATGCAACTCCAGAGTTCCGGATCATCAATTTTACATACCCAAACTACCCTTCAATTAAATAGTCCTTCTAACATTAAATAAAAGGATTTTAATGTAATTTTGACACAAGCCACTCTCCACGTTTTATGCAATTCTAATTTATGCAGTTTCTTTATCAGTTATATCTTCTTCAAACTCTCTCAAACACTTTACGTCTTCTTCCATCTTCCTTGCATATTAAGAAAACTATACAAAATCAGATAAAGTAATTTGCTCAGTTTTTTTTATAAAGGTCAGTAGTACTCAGATTTATTTTTTGTTCCCGTTTCTTACTTTATATTTCAGTTTACAATATTGTTGGATATTGTAAAAAACAATGCAACGCTGTTATATGTATAGAATATATCTATAGGGCGTTCCTCTTTAATGGTATTAGTTTTATCTGTACAATATTCAATTTGCTTCAACATATTCATAATTTTACCTGAAAATTGTTAACAAAGTGGAAAGAAGTAATGCCACATGTTGCCATAGAATTTTCAGTGCAATGGTAGTGATTGTGGGATAGAACTTAGGATATAAGGCTTAAAAGTATACCATGAACATCAGTGCTTCTTGACCTTACTGTTGTGATTATGTATAAGATATGGATATTAAACTCTTAGATTAAATTATTAATTTCTAGAATATTATATCAAATAACCAAATTTTATTACTTATGATATTTGAATTTAAAATTTTATTTATATAATGGGTTTGTTATTCTATCATATATGTCGTCAATTCACTGGGGGTGGTAGTTGACTTTTTTTTTTTAAAAAAAAAAATTTGAATTTGCTATGTTAATTGAATTTTTAGAGTTTATTTCATAGAACCCAATGAGTTGGTCAGGCTGGTTGAGCAGCTTGGCCCCAAAACTTCCACCCCGGGTTCGAGTGGGTTTACTCCCCACATCGTATCCGGGCAATGGATATTTGATAAAAAAATCCCTGGGGCAGCGCTTTACCCCCTCGTGGACTTACCCGGCGCGAACAGTGATTAGTCTCTGGTTGTCAACTTTGAGAAAACACTCGGTCTAGACCCAAAAAAAATATATATATATATATTTATTTTATAGATTTTTTTTGTGTGTTTTACGTTTGTCGTCATTACTTTTTTCGGGATTTATGTGTTAGTTTTCTCTTTTAAAGATGAAGTTTTGAATAAAACTTCAATTGTATTATAGCTAGACTCCCTTGCTAACAGTAGAATTAGCCAATCCGGAGGTCTATCCCTCCAACTACAACATTGCCAATAGAGCAAAGGTTGACATTGCATCAGCAACTCCATTAAGAGTTCTAGGAGCAGTAAACAACTCCACACTATGCAACGTATCCTTAATGCATCTCCCATCTTCATAGATTGGTTCAATTACATGCAAAGAAAAAGAACTACCGAATATATAATCAAATTACAATTTGGTTCAATTAGTTGAATGACAACGTGTCCTTGTTGAGTGCATTGATCACAGCAAACGGTGGCCTTACGATCATCAAGAGCATGCAAATAAGAAAAGTGTTTGATATTAGATATATAATTTTTTTTATAATATTTTATCTAAAATCAATAAAACTTAATTTAAAATCAAAATTAAAAAAATTAACTGTCACTTAAATACAAAATAATAATAAAAAAGAATAATCCAAATTGAAATAAAAAAAATAATAATCTTATCATTTTTTTAATTTCACTATGCATAACAAATAAAAATAAAACTAAAAGATCCACTCCATTCAAAATGATAAACTGATGATATTTTCGGTCTTTTATAAACATTACTGTTTTTAAATTGATATAAACTTATGATATCATCAATTTCTTAACTTCAGCACACTCTGTAACATAAATATATAAATTTATGATCTTATAAGTATTTCAATGACAATATGAAAAAACACAATTCAACTCTATGCATGCACTTTTTAAAATAAAAATGTAAATTTATGAATATTTTGTAATTTTTGAAATCCGTAAATTTTGGAATTGCTTACGGGATTTGAGTTCATCAACATCAAAATAAAGCTTCCATGGAAAAATAACTAATGGTAACATCCACTTTGTTATAAGCCAAACAAAAAAACAAATTTTCTATACAAAATTAACCATAAAAAAATGCTAAATTATTAAGAGTCAATTTGCGTTAACTTTTCTTAAAATCATTTTTAAAGCTTAATATTTTACTTGATCTAAGAGAACGGATGATAATTACTTTTAGATAACTCAAGGAATGATATAAGGACTAATAACAATTTTTTCATACTAAAAAGTGATTGTAACAAAAATTAGGGAATTCTAACTTTATTAATCACGATCGCTTTTAATATGAAAATTTTAATATATGAATACGTGATATGAACGTACATAATTCTAAAGAGAATATAAGAAAAAATGGTTCTCCAAAAGCGATTTTAGGAAAGGTTAATCCAAAATGCTGTTAAAAAAAATAAATCCAAACAGTGCCAATAAATAATTGTATCATTTATTTGCATTAGCGAAGCACCCAAAAAAAAAAAAATTTAAATCATAAACTAAATCGATGAAACTAAATCAAGCACCATATAACGATTCTCAAGATGATTCAAGGAGGGAGATCTACGCGATGATTTAAGAAGAGAGAGACATTTAAGAAGAGAGAGACGGAGAGGATCTTATTAATGAAGAATCTAATCAAAAGAAGAAAACTAATTCAGAGATAGAGATGATATCATTAATGAAGAACCCAGCTAGAATAAGAAAACTAATTCAAATTTCAAACTAAATATAACATTTTTTGTTTAATCTAAATATAACATACATTTTCAAGGAATTAAAAG
>JAESVK010000766.1:62753-138476 GCA_017140935.1 Hamamelis virginiana
ATATTTCACTTTTTCATGCATTTCAACATTTCAAAACACAATGAGCAAGTATTCAAGACTTATTTAATGGCATTTAGCATTAAACCACAAAAGTCAATATCCACACTCAAGGTTAAGACATCAAAACCATGAAAATGTGATTTCTCATTCACAAGTCAATTTTGATTTAAGTTTGAATCAATGAAATGGTCAAATTTTAACTCAAAAGTTATAGTATTTTGAAAAGAAATTCCTTTTGACCTTTCTCAAACTTTGCAAGACACTCGCTCAAAATTTTTGACTAAAAGTCATTAAACACTCAAATTGAGAACAAGAAAACAAAACAGAAACACAAATCTTTTTGAGATTTTGTTATATATATATATATATGAGAAACACACTGAAACAACAAAGAAAATAGCAAAAAAAAATGCATCTAAACAAACTAGCATGCAATAAGTGAAAATGCCATATATTCAAGCAAAACACATACGCTGTCATGACGAACATAACTGACTTCAAACGAAAACTGGTATTGACTCAGCAAGAATTAGAATTCAAGGCCTATACCAAAAGTTAGATACAGAAGTCTAGTTTCAAGAAAATCAAACGGTTTGAAAAACGGAGTTCTCAAGAAAGAGATATGCGCGTTTTACCAAAACCAGTTTTTCTGACAGCATTATAGCACAAAATTTCACATCAAAGCTAGATTGTTGCTTAAATGAAACATAAAATCTTTTTGAATTTTTCATTTTAAATGAAAGCAAACAAACTAAAAAGCAAACTAAACAAATGAAAGACACAACATATGAGCATGAATCATTACAATGCACACAAGAGGTACATATTCAACATAACATCCAAAGCATGCTCATGTAACCAACATCAACAACATGATATTCAAGTCACAATGCTCAATCACCTTTAAGGAAATGAAATATCAATGAATGAGATAGATGCTATCATGAAAGTGAAAAGAACAAGAAAGCAACATGAGACAAGTACCAATGCATCAAAAATGAGATTTGTGAGAAAATGCAATATTCAAGAAGTTTCATAGACATTTAAAGCATACCAAACAAGAGTAGAAACTTATTATGTAGTTTAGTGTCATTTCGGACTTTCACAAATCTCTCACACCATGATATCAACATTTGATTCACAAGACCCATCAAAACATCCAAATCACTCTAAAGTACAAATACCTATATATGGATTTTCTTAGAAACTGAGATCTAATACTATCCAAGGGTTTTGTGAAAATATCAGCCAATTGCAATTTGGTGTTGACATGCATCAATGAAAAACATTATTTTCAACGAGATCTCTAATAAAATGATGCCTAATATCAATGTGTTTTGTTCGAGAGCGTTGAACCGAATTTTTTGAAATATTGATTGCACTCTCATTATCACAGAATATAACCATAGAGGGACAAGTAATCCCATAGTCACTCAACATCTGTCTCATCAATAAAAGCTGAGTGCAACGTGCACCAGCAGCAATATATTCAGCCTTTGCTGTGGATAGAGCAATGTAGTTTTGCTTCTTGCTGTGCCATGGCACAAGAGCACTCCCAAAATAGAAACAGCCTCCTAAAGTACTTTTCCTATCATCAACATTTCCGGCCCAGTCGGCATCAGAATAAGTGGTCAAATCAGTGACAGTGTCACAAGAGTACCACAGACCATAATCCAAAGTCCCACCAACATATCTAATGATTCTTTTCACAGCACTCATATGGGACTCCTTAGGATTAGCTTGAAACCTAGCACAAACCCCTACACTGAAGGAGATATCAGGGCGACTAGCTGTAAGATACAGTAGACTACCTATCATACTGAGATACAAAGTTTGTTCAACAGGTTTCCCAGCTTCATCCTTTCCAAGTTTAGTAGTCAAAGCCATTGGAGTATCAAAATGTTTGGCTGACTCCAAACCAAATTTCTTGACTAACTCTCTTGCATACTTCGTTTGGGATATAGAAATCCCTTAACTCGTTTGCTTCACTTGAAGACCAAGAAAGTAGGTAAGCTCACCCACCATACTCATTTCGAATTCACACTTCATCTCATTTTCTAAAGTATGGGCAAGCTTACCGGAAGTCGACCCAAAGACAATGTCATCAACATACACTTGTGCAACAACCAAGTGACCATCAACATGCCTAATAAATAAGGTCTTATCAACACTACCCCTCTTATACCCCTTTTCTAGAAGGTAGGTGGTCAACCTCTCATACCAAGCTCTAGGAGCTTGTTTGAGACTACAAAGAGCCTTTTTCAACCTTAAAACATGTTTAGGCTTATGTGGATCCTCAAAACCTTTTGGTTGTTCAACATATGCTTCTTCTTAAAGAAATCCATTTAAGAAGGCACTCTTAACATCCATTTGAAACAACTTGAATTTGAAATAACACGCAATAGCAAAAAGTAATCTTACACTTTCAAGCCTAGCTACTGGTGCAAAGGTCTCATCAAAATCAATGCCTTCCTCTTATGTATACCCTTGTGCAACTAGCCTAGCCTTGTTTTTAATGACATCTTCATTTTCATTTGACTTGTTTTTAAAAATCCATTTAGTTCCAATGACATTTTTATCCGTAGGCCTAGGCACAAGTTCCCACACATCATTTTTGACATATTTGGAAAGTTCTTCTTGCATAGTGTTTATCTAACATTCTTCAAGAAGAGCTTCCTTAATATTTTTTGGTTCAATCTTAGAGGTGAGGCTTAAATATGAGACTTGATTTTCAAGTTGTCTCCTAGTTCTTACACCAACGCTCACATCACCAATTACATTGTCACTGGAATGAAATCTTTGTGCCTAAGTAGATGGTGTGGGATTTGGTGCATTGACATTTTCTTGATCCTCATCAACTTTCTTAACAATTTGTTCATTAATGGATGTCTTAATACCCCATCACCCACTCTAATGCCAACAGTATTGGAGTGAGTGAAGCAATGTGTGGGGTCCTTCATTCACTCTAATACTTAGTTCTCTTGTCCATACTAATGTGTGGGGTCCTTCCCCTGTTACAACTAAGGGTTGTTTTTTTATATTATGTCTCTTTTATTGATGATTACTGTAGACATCCATTTTTTACCATGGGAAGGGTCATGAATGGTTGCCTGTGATGTGAGATGAAATAGAGTGTCGAAACCCTAAGTCACTCATAGTACTCTTCTGTGTAGCTAGTTAGAGGTCATTATCGCATGTTGGTTTTTAGGTCGGATTGAGTCGGTTCTTTTTTAATTTAGTTTTTAGAGAGTCTAGGAATGTCCCTGTTAAATTTCATAGCATTCTGAGCCAGGCATGATAGGAAATAAGGCCTTTTGTGACTTTAAAGGCAGCGTTGCCCTATGGATCATAAAAGCTCTTAATGACTGTCGGTCCTGTCTCGAATGGCCTCGAGGCTTTAGCATGGATATTTAAGGTGTGTTTGGTAGCTAAGTTGATTAGTGGCAAGGTCCATAGAGCCTCTGGGCCCATGTTTGGCTCTTAAGGCCCAAATGGCCCTTTTAAGCTCATATTAGGGTTTTGATCGGGAATAACCGGGATTCGATCTTTTTTATCAAATCAAAGCCTTCAAAGGCTTCAAAACCATTTCTTAAAATGTTTTAAAATTTGTTTCAAGAAGAAGAAATGATTTTGAGAACAATCTGTTAGCAGATTTCAAAACCCTATTTTGGGCCCGGTAAGCCCTAAACAGCTAATCGGTTGACTTTCCTAAAACTTTGACTTTGGTCAATGCATTTGCACTTCAAACACTTCTTAAAACATGGAGAATCGAATCACGATCTTTTCGGTGCTTGAATCGTCGAATTTGGACTTAAAACGGGCCCGAAAAGCCAAAAAAAAACCTAAACCGGGTCAAAATAAGCTGAGTTAGGCCCAAAATAGGGCAAATTTGGGCTGGAGGCTCGGTGACCAACCCCCTAGGGACAGCCAACCGTCCATGGTGGAAGGTCATGTAAGACCCCGGAATTTTCAATAATAATTTTTCTTATTTGTTATTATTTTATTTATTGCACACAAGACGTATTGTCATTGGCCATAGAGTGTGCCATGTGTCCACTTTTTGAGAAGGGTGCATGAGAGTGTTATTAATACATTATAATTAAAATACATTATTATGTCGGCAAGTAGTGGATGATCACCATATTATATTGTATGATTAAAAAATAATATATATATATATTATATTTATGATTGATTCTTTGGGGGGACGGATAGGAGAGTGGAATTGAAAAGAGAAAGACATGAGATGATTGATAGTGGGAGTAGGGTAGCAGCATTAAAAAGAAAGATAGAGTGGGATTGGGTAGTTATTGATCACTTGAAATGTGGGCTCACTCAATTATAGCTCTATCCTCTCTTCACTTTTTCATGTCTACTTATAATATATATAATATGTGGGGGCAACTAATGGAGAGGATTCGGGAGGGGGAGGGAAAGAAAGGTAGATAAGGTGATTGAGGGAGAGAAAGAAAGTTAGGAGAAAGAGAAAGAAAATAGGAGATAGAGAATAAGATTTGGTTGTCTGATTGAGAGAGAGACAGAGAGAGAGGATTGGATTTGCAAATCCTCTACCATTCAAAAATACCAACTTAATTAGTTGGTGAATGGCAAGTGAAGCCAACCAGCAAGTTTATATATATATATATAAAGAGAGGATGTAGGAGGAGAGAGGGAGAAGAAGAAAAATGATAGAAGGAAAGAGAAGAAGAGAATTACAGAGACGCTAGAAAAAGAGAATCTGAAAGGATGAGGGAGCTGCACAAACACAGAGCAATTGGTAATTTTATTTTATAAGTCAAAGCTTAGTGAGGTGAGATATTATCTCTATTTTAATTATATTTCAATTTTTGGATTGAATATTGTATGATTTAATGATTCAATAATGACTTAAAAATGAACATATAATATATATATCAATAGGGATTTCTAATCTTGGGTTGTTATTTTATATGAAAATGAAAAACTGAAACCTTGGGACTATTTTTCCTATAAACTATATCAACTCGGGAGTATATGTACCAAATTTGGGAATTTTCTGTTGAATAGGTTAATTTCTATAATTTTCTGAAGTTTAGTGATACTGAAACTTTGGAAATTTGTAATAAATTGTATATATGTATGAAAATTCTGAAATTTGAGTGTATTGTTAAGCTTGAATTTAGAGATTTTTAGAGACAAGAATCATGGAAAAAGACCTATGGGAGAATGAGAATTTCTAGAGAGAGAAAGCTTCCATAAAGCTTTAATAGTAGGCACAAAGAGTATTTTCATAGTATATCGAAAAAATTATGATTTTTACATATATGGTATAGATTGATTTTATATGAATTTAGAACTTTGAATCACTTCAATTGGATGTGAATTGTGAGAGAAATTGAGAAACGAAGTTACCGAAAAATCTGAAATTTTATTAACTAGTCTACTTTGGCATCATTTTTAAATATGTTCGGATGAGAGATGTTATACACCACCATTATATTTTGAAAGCTTGTATCATACAGATTCTATAACATCTTGAATCATCCAAATCGGATGAGAAACGAATGAGATATAAGTGTGCAAAGTTGGCCAAAAAGATGAAAAATATTGACGTACCATGTACGTGAGTGTGCATGTATGATCCTGTGTAGTGAAGGTGCATGGTAAATCATTTTCAAATTAGCACTTGTGGCTATCATTATGACTTGGAATTATTTTTAAAATCCTATTAAATTAAATTGATATAAATGAGTGCAAAAGTTGTTGTTTGAGATGCAGGAAAGAGCCTAAAAAATTATGGAGCATAGTGAAGGTGCACCATAAGGCTTACCATGCAACCTCATTGTATTTTAACTATTTTAATATGATTTTTCAAACTAATAAAATTTGATAAATTCTACAAAAAAATCAAACAAGTATCCTAGAATTGATTATTTTATAGAAAAATACATGTGGATAGAAAATTAACTATCTTCCAAATTGTGAGTCTTTGGAAAATAATTAAAAATCATGAATAATTGATTTTATAAAAATCATGATGATTAATGAAAGATCTTGGAAATACAAGTTATGGAAATCATATTGGCATATATGAACTGTTGATATATGCATGTGATATTTATAGAGTTTATAACATGCTATTATTTTTTTTTATTATGAATAACATGATGTATGATGTGAAGTATGTTAATTGTTATGCATAAAATATATGCATGTGATATTTGTCATAATTATTGCACATAAAATTGGCATATGACATGTGGTGGGGATGTTCTAAGAAAGTGACTAGGTTTATAAGTAAATTCCATACATATCCTAATAACAATGCGTTTTGAGAAAATAAAACCGTGCGCTTGTAATGTGAATACGCGTGTATGAGTACGCATGTTACGCGTGCAGGTAAAATGGACAATATTGTTACTTGGAGAGGTGCGGGGAGTTACAGTAACACAGTTACGTGTGGTGGCCCAAGATGAGTGAGTAGAATGATTCATATGTATATCACTGATATAACTGTTGATATGAGATATATGATAAGTTGATATGCTATGAAATGTATGCATGAATTGTCATACATGAACTGCTGATATGAGATGTATGTCATATGTATTGCATGAAATAATTGCATCTGGCATGAGACAGTTACATGTGAGATATATTGCATATAAAATCATATGTATTTGTGATTATTTATGTAACTGTGGAAATGAGGAGTTGAGATACCACCGATGGACAAAAGATCCTGGAAACAGTTAGTGCATTTATATATCACCCTTGCTAAAAACAGCAAGTAAATCCTCCTGTTAATGAGTGACAGTCGTGGTAGGTCCTAAAAAGGCGGGGACTGGGTGGTATACATCCTAAAAAGGCGGGGATGTTGTTGTGGTGAATGATTGAGAATGGTTGAGATGGTTGAGTACCTTAAAATGAGGTAGCCATCCGTTGTGGTGAGATGGTGAATCCTAAAATAAGGATACCATCAGTGTGAATGTTTGATGTTTTGCAGGAAAGGCAAAACAGAGGAAATGGCATGTATGACTGCATGAGCATTTCATCGTATATCTGTCATATGCATAAAGCATGCATGTAGTGTGAAATCATTTATTGTGAAAAAGAAATAGATATATTATGTAATATATATATATATATGAATATGAATTACAGATATGATGATTTTGCTACGTGTTGTTTGGCTGATGATAAAGATTGCTGACAGATATGAGAATGTGGAAGGAAGTGAATATTTCTGAATGTGTTGAGAAAAGAAGATATTGTATTCTTGTAATATAATTCTTAATAATAAAAATGACTCATCGTGGACGTAGGCAATTTTGCTGAACCACGTAAATTCTGGTGTTCGTTTATTTTTCTGCTATATATTTTCTTTAAGTTGATAACACGTTATCAGCACGAGACTCTATCCAACTCAGTAAAATAAATGGATGTTTCTGGAATTCGGGTACATTACGGGACTGTACCCATGATACAAACTAGTACTCAGCGCTATCTTTAATTTTTGAGATGCTGTAAAATTATTTAAAGTCTTCCGCACGCGTATTTTGAAAAACTGTTTTAAACTGTGTTCATTTTAAAAAGAAATTACTCAAAAGATAAGCGCTTGGTGTTTTATGTCACTGTGGCATTTCTGCATAGGGGTTATCCTGTGTGGGGTGTTACAGGCTAACCGTCCTAGGGTGGTTGGTCACTTGAGCCAATGCTCTATTTTGCCTATTTTTCAAGTTTGAAGGGTTTTGGCAGTTTGGGACTCTTTCTAGCTCAGCTTGGAGCCTTTGGCACGACTTTGGAGACCTTGGGGGACTCAATTGAGACCCTTGGATCATTCCTAAGGGTTTCAATGTGAGCCATTGATCAAAATCAAAGCCTCTTTATAAATATAAGGCTATTAAATCAGGTTTAGAGGAGCCAACTTTGCATTAGAATAGCCAACTTGGAGAATAGAGACTTGGAGCACTTGCACCAGCCCCCTAGCACCTTAGCCATGTTTTTGAAGTCCTTGGAGCTTGAATAAGACAGCTAGGAATAAAGAAGAAGAAATAAAAGAAGTAAGTTCAATCAATCATTGTGTTTGTTTTGATAAGTTACATAAAAATCTGCATATTTCTTTTTCTTCTTCTTCTTTTTCTCTTTCATTCTTCTTCCATGTCAATACTATGCTAGGAATGGATATTTAGGTGGAATATTCATAGGTTAAGAGTAAGGGATTAATGGTTTATTGCATATAGGTTTGAAATAATTAGTATATAGATTTATGCATTGATGAGTTTTGCATGGTTAAAGTGTGAGTTTGTTCATATGTTTTGAACATGCCAATCCTTGTGGGTTAATGGAAATATGTTTAGGATTGTTTTTATGATTAAAATGCATGTTAGGAGTTAATTTAATGTATATTATTTTATGTTATAGGTTAGTAATGCATGATGGTAGGAAAAATTGAGTCTGTTGCATATATAGAGTGAGTGTTTATTGTTTTTTTTTTTTATATATTTTGGGATAGTTTTTGTTTAGGTTTGTTTATATCATTACTTTTAATCTTATTTTGCTTGGAATATCATATGAATTGTGGTCGAGGGAGCAAGCTAAGGTGAGTCCCTTCCCTTGTGTTAAAATTAGATGTTTTTAAGCATAATGCATGATTATTTTTTGGTAAATCATATTAGGATGCATTATAGGTCATATCCTTTTTTATTACATTGTTTTTATGGGTTTTGATTCCACTTTTTTATTACTTTTAATTCTGTCCAAGGTTTAAAAGTAACCTTAAAGTGGGTTAAAAAACATTTTTTTAGGATTAAATTAACTTAGAAATATGCCTAGGCTCACATAAATAACTTAGTTTGCATTTAGGACATTGTCATGCATTTTTATTAATTGTTTGTTAAATTTTTTATGCATTTTTTTATAATTTCCAGCATGCATTATTTTAGTATTTTAGGTTGTTTAGATTAACTTATGATGTAGTTAAGGACTTTTAGGTTAGGGGAGCCACTTGGCTCCACTTAGGATTCCCTTTTGTTATAAAAACTGTATCCAATTAAGGATTTTAGCTTGTTGGGAGTCTATCTTCAAGGAGGTTTCTCAGTGAAATTAGAATTTAAGAATTTGTTTTTGGATGAAACTCCCACTTTAAATGATGAAGTATTTTGAATGAAAATAAACTCTCGAAGATAGAGTCTTGGATAAGGTAGAATGCCTTTAACGGTGTAGTTCATTACAATAGGAGAATCCTAGGTAATCGAACTACGTGGACTTTGATTCTTATCAGGAAACTGGTAAGGTACGTAGGCAGTCAATAAGGCGCAAGTCTAATCTTAGGATGACTCTGTGTTTTCTAAGGTTTTTAGGATTTTTTGTTTTTTTTTATTATTATTATGTATTACTTAGTCTTACCTACACTACTTTCTTGGTTGATTAGATATGATAGGGTTGTTTTTTATGAGATTTTGATAAAGCCCAAAATTAATTAGGAGACCTTTAATTAGGGTGAGATAGGTGCCTACAAGATGTGTCTTAGAACCTTCATATCTTATAACCTAGCCCCCGAATCCAACTTTGATTCGAAGACCATGTTTTTCCAAAATGTGGGGTCATTTGTTTTATTGAAAATAAAACTCTTTTTATGTTTCCTTATTCCTTAAAAATAAGGTAGCGACTCCCAATTTTTGTCAAACTTTTATCCTTTTTCAAAACCCAATCTTGAGTGGATAATAGAGAATGATAAATTGAGACGGATAAAGTCATCCACAATCCACGATGATTTAAGTGAAAACGCCTCCCGAGCCGGGGTTGGCTGGTTCACAATTATAGAGATTTTTGTTGGGTTTATCTCATGTCCCATAAATTTAATTTATTTCGTATATTTAAGGAATTTTACTTCATGATTCAAACTCAATTTTCTGCTTCTATCAAAATTCTTCGTTTTGATTTGGAGGGTAAATACTATGTAAATGAATTTATTGAATTCCTTCTCACACTAGGTATCGTCCATCAATTTTCTTGTGCTAGCACTCTTGCACAGAATGGTGTCGCTGAATGCAAACGTCATCATATTCTTGATACCGCCCACTCTCTTCTTCTCTCCTCTTCTGTACCATTAGTCTTTCAAGGTGAAGCTGTTCTTACGTGTGTGTATCTTATTAACTGTATTCCCACTCCTTTTCTTTCTAGTCTATCTCCCTACGATCAGCTCTTTGGTTAGTCCCCCAATTACTCCTCTCTACTTCGTGTGTTTAATTGTGCTTGTTTGTCCTCCTTCCTAAACACGACCGTACAAAACTTAGTGAATGTTCTACTCTTGTGTCTTCTTGGGTTACAGTCCAACTTAAAAAAGGTATTGATGTTATGACCCCATCTCTAAACGGTTGTATATTTCTCGCCATGTGACTTTCCTTTACATATACCTTTCCTCACGATTTCTCATCGCTTTGTCCCTATCACCAAAAAAGACTTAATCATCATTGATCCTTTTCCCACCTCTGTCCCTCTGAGAAGTTTGTTTCTGACCTAGATTCCTCTTCTCTCACCCCTACTTTGCCTGTTCCCCGTTTATTCTGAGTTCCTTTCTTTTCATTTGTTTATTCTAGGCGTCCTTCACAGTTCTCTCATTCTTTAAAACCTAGCTCTACTGCTTTACAATCTGTTCCCTTGGATACTGATCCGTCAACTCCTCATTATCCTTTGCGTGATCACCGCCCTTCAGTAAGACTTGGTTTCTCTAATACATGTTATTCTTTGTTTTATCGTAGTTTTCTTACTTTTATTCACTCTTATTTTGAGCATTGGTCTTATAAGAAATCTTGTTATGATCCTAATTGTATTGATGCTAAGCAAGCTGAACTTGATGCTTTACATGAGATTGGTACTTGGAAGTTGGTTCCTTTGCCTGCAGGTAAAAATCTCATTGGCTGCTAGTGGGTGTACAAAGTGAAGACAAATTCTAATGGGTCATTAGAGCATTATAAAGCTCGTTTAGTTGCTAAGGGCTTTACTCAAAAGTATGGTGTGGATTGTAAGAAGACTTCTGCCCCTGTTGCTAAAATGACCCTAATTCATACCACTCAGTGGTTATTGTCCATCATTGGAAACTCTTTCAGCTTGATGTCAAGAATGCATTTCTTATGGTTCTTTGTCTGATGAGGTTTATATTTACCCTCCACCTGGTATTCCTTATGCATAGAGTTTGGTTTTTTGTCTTCATCAGGCTCTCTATGGTTTAAAGCAGTCACCTCGAGCTTGGTATGAACACTATTAGTCTGCAATTTCTCAAATTGGTTTTACCCCCGATGCCTCTAATTCTGTTTTTTTATTCGTCATACTCTTGCTATCATGGTTGTACTTCTCTTGTATACGGATGATATGATTATTACTGGCTCCAATCTCTCTGCTATTGAGGAGGTGAAGTGTCATCTGTTTTGAGAAATTTGAAATGAAAGATTTAGGTCCTCTTCGTTATTTTCTAGGTATTGAGGCGTTTTTTCTCCTACTGATTACTTTCTCTCCCAAGCTAAGTATACTAATGAGTTAGTTCATTGTGCTCAGCTCACTGATGCTAAAGTTGTGGATACCCCTATAGAGTTGAATGCAAAATTTTCTGCCTCTGATGACTTCCTCTTGGATGATCCTACCTCCTATCAAAAGTTGGTGAGCAATTTAGTTTATCTCACTGTGACTCGTCCAAATATTGCTTATGTAGTTCATGTGCTTAGTTAGTTTGTCTTTGCTCTTCACTCCACTCATTGGATTGCTCTTTTACGGGTTTTTCGTTATATTCATGGCACTGTCTTCGAAGCTTATTTTTCATTTCTTCCAGTTTAGACTTGTGTGCCTATGCAGATTTTGATTTTGTAGGTAACATTAATGACCAAAAGTTTACATCTAGTTTCAGTGTTTTCCTCCGGAATTCTCTCATCTCTTAGAAAAACAAAAAGTAAACTGCGGTTGCTCGCTCTACTGCTGAAGCTGTATATCGTGCCATAACCCAAGCTACAACTGAGATTGTTTAGCTTCACTGGCTTCTCTCTGACTTAGGTGTTTCCTCCTCTGGAGTACGGGGCGAGAACGGGTTTACAATGCCCCGCCCCGTTATCGCACCCCGCCCCGCGAGGATTCCCCACCCCCATTTATATAAATTTTATATTTAAAATATATAATTTTATATGATACATAAATTATATTTTATATATTCCAGCTATCCAGCCCCGCCCCACCTATTTATCCCCGCCCCGTGGGGATTCCCTTTCCCCTTTAAAATATATAATTTTATATGATACATAAATTATATTTTATATATTCTATTATATATAATATATAATAGAATTTAAATTATTAATGACCTCCTAACTTTTATGTCCCTCCCATCAATTTTTACATTTTTAACCATTTTTTAATAATATTTGTTACTTGATTTTCTCGCATCTTGGTGATCTCACTAACAATCTAACATTTTATAATCATTCTTATATATTTCCTATATAATAAGTTAAGTCTCCCTTATTGTGTTGAGTTTGTTAACTCCCTCTTTCTTTTCAATTATTCAAGCTTTATCTCTGTTCACGATGATAGGAACGATGTTGTTATAAGTTACACTTTATACAATTACGTTGTTTATGTGTAAGTGGACCTCTATAGTCTATATTTTATAGGGATAAATACAAAATAGATTTTGAAAAACTGACCGTTGGATGAGATTCACTTATTATAAATTACATACTCGCAAAAAATCAAAATGATCCATCGGTTATTATTATTTTTAAAAAAAAAAAACTATTTGGATAAAATTTATGACATTTTGAAGAATTAAATTATTATAATTTTTCATGAACATTTGTC
Organism: Hamamelis virginiana; assembly: GCA_017140935.1. Lineage (NCBI taxonomy): Eukaryota > Viridiplantae > Streptophyta > Magnoliopsida > Saxifragales > Hamamelidaceae > Hamamelis > Hamamelis virginiana. The sequence continues at coordinate 75,579 of JAESVK010000766.1, forward strand.
ATAAACTGACCGTTTGATCACTATGATTTTTTGCGAACATGAAATTCATAACAATTGTATTTAATCCAATGGTCAATTTATCAAATCTTTTCTACTATTGGTCCTGCGCACAACACCTTATCCTTAGTTTAACATATGGTTTGTAAAACCAATATGGGGCATGTATTTTGATAAACTAACGATTGGATTAAGTTATATATGTGTACACGTGACACATCATATATACAAAAAATCACATTGATCAAACAATTAATTTAAAAAAAAAATCATATTTTTGAGATGAAGTACACAAAACTATGTTACAATTTTTTATAATTCATAATTCATTTGTTATTGAAATGGCGGGGCGGCAGGGCGAGGACGGGAATTCCCCGCCCCTATGGGTATGGGGACGGGAATAGAATTATATTTTCTACCGGGGTATGGGATAGGGATGGAGAGTAATTTTATAAGCGGGGACAGGGACGAAGACGGGGGAGTGGAAAACCCGCCCCGCCCCGCCCCATTACCATTCCTCATCACGGTCAATGACAGCATAGCATTGAGCAGGTGCACTAACATCATTTCTGATCGTTCATCTCCTGATTCAGTTGTTCAATCTGCTTGTTATAAACCTTCAAGGATGAGCAAATTTCGTCATACAAACATATTTAAGAAGTTCAATACTCCAGTGGCAGCTGATGACCATTTAAATATCCACAAGCAAATGACAATAATAAATTATTTTTTCATTTTTTTCCCTCTCTCTCAAAGACTTATCAAACACACCACACCTGCTTAGGGCATCTCCAATAGTGCATCTAAAGCCAAAGCCAAAGCTAAAATGGATGCTTTTGAAGCAAAAAAACCACTCCAGTAGTGCATCCAAACCCTACCTCCAAATTTGAAGAAGCTACAGTAGGTATTCAAACTTGCCCAAATTTGAAGGAAACTGTAGCAGCATCCAAACTTAGCAAAGTGGATCAAAAGTCCATTTTGCCCTCATCAACCAACAAAACGGTTGGATCATTCCCCTCACTTTCCCTCACTTTCTTAGCATTTTCTCAGCAAACAAACAACAACAGAGAATGAAAAAAAAAAATAAAAAAAAAAAAAACTCAAGAAGTCGAACCAGTCGCAGGCAGAGAATGATAAAAATCAAAACTTTTTTTGCAAACTTACCTCTTTGCCTTCAGTGGTGTCGCCGTAGTAGACCACCATCATCTATGTCGTCGCAGCAGACCTCAATCATCCATGAACCACTCGTTTGCGCCGATCAGACCCGAGTCTCTTTCGATTTTTGCGGATCAGAACCCATATCGGTCGCCGCTCCGATCATCGGCCCCCGCTCGGATCATCAGCCGCCAGTCATGCCACCGACGACTAAGACGAGAGAATGGGAGAAGAGAACGAGATAGGGAAAGAGAAAGAGAGAGAGATGAAGGGTATTTGATGGGAGAATAGAAACCGAATGGGGGAGAGATGGAGGTTTTTGGCTTTTGTGGGTTTGGGTCGGCAACCTTGAAGAGAAAGAGATGAGGAGGGTGCGAGAGGGCGAGAGGGTGAGAGAGGGTATGATGTCTGGGCAGAACATGTGAGGGTATGATGTCTGGGCAGAACATGTGAGAGAGATATTTTTTCTCACATCGAAAAGAGCACCAAGCCACCAACGGTTATAAAAAAAATTAATGGTAATAATTAAATTTTTCCTTAATTTAATAATATCAATTTTTTCTCATATGTAATAATTATTTGTTATTAATTTAATAATATCAATTTAATATTAAATTTTTATTGATAAATTAAAATAATGGTAGTTGGAGTTTTGCAAATGAATGAAGGGTAGTTGATGTAATTGATAAGAAAGAGTGAGGGTAGAAGTGGAAAAAAGATGGTTGAGCCAAAATGAAATGGATGCACTATTGGAGCAGCTCCATTCAAAGCCAAAGCCAAAAATAAAAAAAACACATTTTTCCTTCAAAATTTAGCTTTTGAAGGAAAAAAAATAAATGCACTACTGGAGATGCCCTTACCCAGCTCAACTTTCTCTCTCCCCCCTCCCACACATCTCTCTCTGATTTTGAATTTCAAAATGACCCATATGAGCACCACGGTCCTCTTCACTCTCTTTAAATCTCTCATCTCTACTCCGTCGCCCCACCACTTTCGGAAGAGTCGGAAGGTGTCTCGCAATTTCGAGAATAAACGTGGTATTGAAGGATCTTCATCTCAATTAGTCACGTGATTTACATTTTAATTAGCTTTCGGTTGTTTCAATTAATCATTTCATTTTACATTTTGAATGTTTGAGCATTGTTTCGCTTGGTAACATGATTTTGCGTTGTTGGTGTTTGATATTTTACCGAAATGGATGTATTCATCCTTATTTACATTCAGATCAGATAGTGCATTATTGGGATCATTTTACATTTTGTCCATGGGCAATGGTGTGGGCTGGAAACCATTCTTTCAAGCTTCAATGCCATTTCTGCATGAGCAACCTAGGTCAGTCTCCTAAGGATTTCTAAGTCTAAGCTATTTTGTCTCTTTCCTAATGCTAATAGTTCCTGTGTGTAACATTTTGATGGTCAAAAATAGCTCATGACCTTGCTACTAGGGCCACGGCCTCCTTCATGAATGTCTATTTGTTTTACTCTGTTTTACTTTCTGACTAGACTAGATTGATGAAGTTCTGTTTTATATCCAAAAGAGAAAAAAAAAAAAAATGAAAATGTTAGTATAAAATTCAAAAGAAACCTAAATGCCTTAAAGAACTTGCACATATTAAAATAGAAAAGCATATGAACTGTAACTTGGTAATGCATTGGGGAAGTCGCTACTATGGATTTGTTTGGCAAATAAAATTTAGAGAGTCAAAACTCATGTAACCGTGAAATTCATTGATTCTGTAATGAACTGAAAAATTTCATGGAATGATATATTCTTTCATGGTTCACATGTTTTCAAAGATACTTCTCTTCATTTCCAAGTGATTTGATACCAGATGATTTAAGCCTTCCATCGATATCTTTTGGGATTTTGTTTTCTGAAATATTTCCAAATGTAACTCATAATTTTTCATATTCATGTTTGATCCAATAATTATATTTTGTCTTTATTATGATTAATGGCCAACTTATGTTCAATAACTGTAGAGATGTGTATCCAATGCTCTCTTTGAGCTGTCTTCTGTTGGCTAGAATAGTACATTCAGCGAATTCATGTCTTTAAGCATTAACACTCATAACTATATCTCTCTCTAAAGTTTTAGAGACTTTTTAGAATGATTATTGAATTAAGCCAAGATCATGGAGATTAAGAAGCATATGAGGTTTGGTTTAGTTTTTATGTGTGCTGAACTACCTTGGATTTTAATTTTTTTTTTTTCAACGTGTGAATGCTATAGGGTTGTCTGCACAGCTATAGATTTTGCGACAAGAGAAGGTGCCCATTTTCAATTAAGGTTTTTTTTTTTTTTTTTTTTTTTTTTTTGAGTTTTTTTTTTAATTGATTCTTTGCTGTTCAGACAGAAGCATAACAATATGAAGAGGAGAAGGGACAAGTAAAATGCTAGCTCTCATCCGGTTGATCTCTGACCGAGGTCCTTACATACCTATTCCGGTAAGTTTCATTTTCATTTTGCTTCTAATTTTTGCCGATTTATCTGGTTGAATTTGTTGACTTAATGTATTTTTAATATGTTTGATTTTTATTGAATGGTTAGCTTGCTTTGATAATGCATGAAATTTTTATGAGAAACCACAATGAAACCTTAATCATCACATGTCAAATCCCATGCATGAATTTGTAAATTGTTTTATCTTGCATTGGAATTATGTCAATGATAATTATGAAAATTTTGATTTTTGGAGCATATTCAATTTCTATTATAGCATTCATCCAACAACACTTGAGTGGGGCTGCGGGGTGGCACAATTTTGTTAAAATGCATTGAAAGTAGGGCACACATATTTTTATACACTTTTGTTTTATTTAATTCAACTTAGGCACACGTTAATAAATTTTTTATCCAATTATTGAATCCTTTGTTAAATCATGGGTTATATATGCTTAAACAAAAGTAGCATCTACTTTAATTTGAGACTTTGTCCAAAATTTAAAGAATTTGTATACAATGCACATGATGAATAGAAAGCTTTGTAGTCGATATTTTAAGGTTGAAAAATTGTCTCAATACCATTTCTATTGATTTTCCTATGTTTAAGATCATGGAAGTTGATCTACTAGAAGTAGCGCTGGTGATGGGGCTTGAGGATGAAAATATGTAATTGACATTATTGGAACAACAATCCCATTCTAACACCCAGTTGTAAAATGAAGCAGAACCCTTGGATCTGTTGTTGTGTAGCTCAATTCCACCAATTGCCATTTTCATTCCCTGTGTACGATTGTGTTGCTGAAATTTGTTATATTTTTTGTGAATGTAAAATTTTAATGACAAAACTACTATATCCTTTGATTTTTGGTTTGTTTGTGGGATTTTATTGTTTAAAATGTCATTTCCCTAGGAGTCGCTGGAGTCTCATCTTCTTTGCTTTGGTGAGAGTTTGCAATCAAAAATCAAAACACCGTGTTGTTATTGATGGATTCGCTTGAAATGGCAAACCTGCTATGGCTTTAACCCAATATAAGAAAGTATGTTTTATTTTTTTTCAAAACTTGCCTTCCCCTTTCATTATAGTTGCCTATTGCTTATATTAGTGTTGACTATATACTCTATTTTTGCTTTCCAGGTTTGTTGTGTGACATATACAGAGCATAGTAAGCTAAAGAGCTTCAAAAATGGATTGAATTTCAAGTAACTGAAATTTCTTGGTAAATTTGGAACCTTTTTATTCAATTGTAGCTTTGTCTTTGTATGCATTTCTTTGAGTGCGGGCTGTTTGTAGATTTGCTGTGTTCCATCCTTCACTATTTTGGGGTTGGTGATGTGGGTAGACATCATTTGGGGTTGATTTGTGAGCTTTTGAATCTCTTGAGCACCTTGCTTCTTTGGACGATGTGGGGAGTGAGGCTATGAGCTCCTTTGCACAAAAATTAGTAGCCACTTAAATCAGTAACATAGCAAGCATCCTTAATATGCATGTCATTTCTTTAGTATGCCATTTTATTTTATTTTATTTTTTTGTCTTAGTATACCATTTTTTGTTAGTATACCAGTTTTTTGTTAGTATACTAGTTTATTTTGAACGGAATGTCATTTGTGCCAAAGTAGCAGTTGGGCATCATAAGGGAGATCAAGTTTTTATACCAACAATCCCAATTTTGCCAAATAAAACTGAACACTATCCATTCCCATTTAAAAGAGTCCAATTTCCAGTTAGGTTATCTTTTGCAATGACTATAAATAAAGCTCAGGTTCAAACTTGAAAAACTGTTGGAGTCTATGTACCACAGCCTGTGTTCTCTCATGGGCAATTGTATGTTGCTTTATCAAGGGCCACAAAATCAGAAAAAATTAGAGTTTTGATAAAACCGCAATTTGCCTCTGAAGATAAGTTAGGATTAACTTCTAATATTGTATATAGATAGATTCTTGATCGTGCAAATAAAAAATTCTAACAATGAAAAGTTAATTTTATTATCTTCTATGAATTGTTTTAATTTATTTTGTTAGTTAGACTATATTTTTTTTATTCACTACTTTTGATGAAAGTATCAGCTTCATTTTTCCTGTAGGTAATGAAGAATTCACTAAATTTTATTTCCTTTTACGCATATTTAGATTATGTATTTATTTTTGTCTACCCTATAATTTTCTCTAAGTCCTCTCTTTCTCCTAACTTTGATGAATAGAGAGATTAGGAAAGAGGAACTTGGAACGGGTCCAGCAAGGAAAGATTGATCTCGATTCTGCCCAAGTTACATATGTGCATAATTACGGGTATGTTATGTTATTACTCATCCTTTCATAGTGAAGTGTTTTCATCCTTTCATAGTGATGTGTTTCTTCGTAGGAATTGGCTTTTACATATTTTCTCTTTCTGTTTGGGCACAAGATGTTTGTAGCTACATGGAATGTTGGTAGAAAAATCTCCACTTCCTCTTCTATAAAGGAATTGATTTCTATTAGTAGATGTTGGATTTATTTATTATTTCACTGCAGTGGATTGTTATATGTTACAACAAAATGATACTTAATTTTGGTACTTATTATTTCTCAGGGTACAATCTCTTTCAGAGTATACTATTTTTTGCTAAACATATTGTTCTCAGGATACCATATTGTAACGACATTTGATCATACCATGTTTTGCTCAATATGTAAATATACTTCAATTTGCCAAGTTTTACCTGAAGATACCATTTTTGTATTAGTAAACATGGAATATTGATCCATCAAAAGGTCTGTCAAATGGTACGCGGTTGATTTGCTAACATTTTGAACGGAATGTCATTTGTGCCAAAGAAGCAGTTGGGCATCATAAGGGAGATCAAGTTTTTATACCAAGAATCCCAATTTTGCCAAATAAAATTGAACACTATCCATTCCCATTTAAAAGAGTCCAATTTTCAGTTAGGTTATCTTTTGCAATGACTATAAATAAAGCTCAGGGTCAAACTTTGAAAACTGTTGGAGTCTATCTACCACAGCCTGTGTTCTCTCATGGACAATTGTATGTTGCTTAATCAAGAGCCACAAAATAAGAAAAAAATTAGAGTTTTGATAAAACCACAATTTGCCTCTGAAGATAAGTTAGGATTAACTTCTAATATTGTTTATAGAGAGATTCTTGATCGTGCAAATCTTTGGAAGAGGAGTTTTTGAATACTTTAGATCCAAATGGTTGTCCTCCACATGAATTATCTTTAAAAATTGAATGTCCAATTATTTTTCTTAGGAATATTGATCCATCAAAAGGACTGTTAAATGGTACGCGGTTGATTTGCGAACATTTTGACCGGAATGCCAAAGTAGCAGTTGGGCATCATAAGGGCTGGTGAGAAGCATACTTTTAGGAGTCTGGATCATTGTTTAGCAAATGATTATTACTTTTTGGAAGAGGAGTTTTTGAATACTTTAGATCCAAATGGTTATCCTTCACATGAATTATCTTTAAAAATTGGATGTCCAATTATTTTGCTTAGGAATATTGATCCATCAAAAGGACTGTCAAATGGTACGTGGTTGATTTGCGAACATTTTGAACAGAATGTCATTTGTCGATAGCGAGATTCTCCTTGCTTTTCGATTTTCCAAGGGTTTTTTGATAGCGAGATCCCTTGCTTGTTTTTTTCGATAGTGAGATTCTCTAGGGTTTTTCCATAGCAAGATTCTCCAGGGTTTTTCCATAGCGAGATTCCCCTTTCCAACGGTTTTGAGATTCTCTAGGGTTTTTCGATAGCAAGATTGGCCCCCCCCCCCCTCCAAGGGTTTTTTGATAGCGAGATTCTCCTTGCTTGTTTTTTTGATAACGAGAAACCCCTTTCCAATTACATTTTGAATGTTTGAGCATTGTTGATAAATTTTATTATTTTTTTGCTTGGTGACATGATTTTGCATTGCTGGTGTGTTGTGTAGCTAAATTCCACCAATTGCCATTTTCATTTCCTGTGTACGATTGTATTGCTGAAATTTGTTATATTTTTTTGAATGTACGTTTTATTTTTTTTCAAAACTTGCCTTCCCCTTTCATTATAATTGCCTATTGCTTATATTAGTGTTGACTATATACTCTATTTTTGCTTTCCAGGTTTGTTGTGTGACATATACAGAGCATAGTAAACTAAAGAGCATCATAAATGGATCATTATTTGTGGCGAAATAAATGTAGCGTAAACCTAAAGGTTGATCGTAATAATAAAGAAAGAGATAATAAGCATTGGAAAAAATTCAGTAGAGTTTTTAAATTGAGAATAAATAAATGATTAAATAAGAAATAAGGCTGTTTAAATACTAAATTAATTTAATAGACTACAGAGATCTGAATGTTACCCGTCAGAAGTAGCATAAAGTATGAATTCTCAAGAGACAAGTAGGTGAGAGTGGTGTTCTGAAGGAGTTTCTCAATTGAATTGCTTGTAGTTAGATATAACGATTGAATTTGTATATAGAATAGTACATAAAATCACATAAGCTAGATTGAATAAAAAAGTATCTGCATGTTCTATTATACTCCATGCATATTCCTATTGCAATTAATGAACATATAAAAGCTGTTTAACACTGGATTTATAATTTAAATAGCTTCGACTGTCAGATGAAATACATTTAAAATGCTTTGAAAATACATGCTAAAATAAGTCTTTAAATAAAAATTAAAGACTGGAAAAGGTATTTGCTGAGTCCTACTGAATGAGAGTACAAGTATAGGGTCCGACCACGTAACCACTTTAGTTTTCTCTTTTTCAGGTTAAGTTGGCACATATATCTAAGCATTCTATCAAACTGCACCTATTATCTGGCAGCGGAACATTCAATACAAAAGCATGTTTGATGCCAATAGAGTCTGTCAGCTCCATCTAAGCATTGCCCTTCACATAATCCAGTTAAGCACGTACAACTAATTGGCACGTACAACTAATAGCATACTCACAAATTAATATATCTATCTAAGTCTCAATAGTCAAATATATCACACAACCACAAATCACAATTATTCACAACATTGTATATTATATTATTCACACTCCAACAACTCAACACACTCCTTTTTGAGTTTTTTCATGGATATCTTTGTGACATAGGTAAATAGTGCCAGTCAAAACCATACTTAGATATTGCACTGGTATGAGATCAAATTCTAAGGATGCATGAGATTGTTGGTTTTGTATAGAACAAATGTTCACCAATTCCAGCATTTGAGATTGTTGGTTTGTATAGAACAAATGTTATGGAATAGACAAAAAAAAAAAGAAAAAGAAATAGGCCAAAAAAGAAGCAACAACAGCATTACAGAAACCACAATACCAAGTATCAACAAGCTAGCTACCATGCACCTCTCACAGTGAAAGTGAAGTGTCATTGTAAACATTTCCATAAGACTAACCCAGCTAGGAAATTAATCCCTTCAATTAAGTTTCAACTTCAAACCTCCCTGGGATTTCACTCCCAACAACAAGTCTCACAGAAAAAGAGGTCCAAATCATATGAGTAAAGAATATAAAATCAAGCACAAAATTACTCACATGAAAATCTTGAAAGAAGCCCCATTGAAATGAAAAGACAGTCTCATCAAAAGGAAATTAAACAGCTAGAAAAACATTCACAAACACAAAATCAAACATGTATACATAACATAGAAATAAATGCTCTCATTTAATCAATTAGGACTTATATAGATGACCCACAAAAATTCAACTACACACCCAAACACCACACCAACAGTACACCAGAAATCACACAAACCCCTCAACATTCAAACCCCTTCTCAAAAACAAACCACAACACAACAAAATAACAATCAGCAGCACCGAATCCAAACCCACTCACATTCACACGTACACAGCCATTGTTGACTTAGGGTTTGGGTAAATGGGTTACAGATCTGGGAATGAGACAGCTTTATCTCACAACAATGGAGAGAAGTGAAATGGAACCCACGTGAATCCCATCTCACAACAATGGAGAGAAGACAGAGCGGTCTAGGGTTTGTGAGAGAGAAAAGAGAAGACAGAAGCGGTTTAGGGTTCGTGAGAGCAGCTATGGGAGCAGAGAGGGTTTGAGAGGGAAGAGAAACAGAGAAGAGAGCGGTTTACGGTTCGTGAGAGCGATTTTTCATAATCCTAAAATCGATTTTTCAAAAACCCCTTCATTTCCTCAAGTTTTAAATCCAAAAACACCTTCTCTGTATATCCCTCCAAAAATCGATTTTTGAATCCTCAATTATCTATTTTGCAAAGCCCAACTCAATTATGAGAATTTCATAAGTTCTGCATCCTGCCTCAAAAATCGATTCCACAAAAACAAAATATCGATTTTTCAACAAAGAGTGGAAATGCCTTGAATCATTGCTCTCTGGAACCAGTCAAAATTCGATTTTTCCAAATTGAAATATCGATTCCTCAATTTCAATTCAATAATAATAATAATAATAATAAAATCAATTCTTCTTTATGTTAAAATCGATTTTTGGTTGAAAACAAAGTCTGGACAAAATAACATGTATTTGGGCAATCTCACAAAAATCGATATTTCCTTCTTATAAAAATCGATTTTTCATAAAGTACCAAAATCATGCTCTCTGACTTCCCTCTCAAAAATCGATTATCCAGATCCAAATATCAATTCTTCATACATAAAAAAATGCAGCTTCTGAGTTACCACCAATGTTCCTAAGGATGCATTCATGACTGAGATGGCTAGTTCTATCTTGAAAGCCAATACCCCACCTAAGCTGAAAGACCCGGGGTGCCCAACAATTCCAATTGTAATGGGTGAACATAAAATAGATCATGCACCTATCGATTTTGGGGCAAGTGTCAACCTAGTTGCTTACCATGTATATCAACAATTGGGACTAGGGGAATTGCAACCTACATCGATCACACTCTAATTAGCTGACCGTAGTGTGAAACGGCCTAAGGGGATTGTGAAAGATGTGATAGTGCAGGTTAATAACTTTTATTTCCCTGTGGATTTTATTGTGTTAGAAACTCAGCCTGTACGTGATCCAGGGACACAGATCCCAATCATCTTGGGACGATCATTCTTGGCTACGTCCAATGCCATAATCCACTGCAAAAATGGCATCATGACTCTCTTTTGGAAATATGATAGTCAATCTTAATATTTTCAATGTAAGCAGGCAAATGGAAGATGATGATGGCGTTGAGGATGTTCAGCATGTGAGTTTGATTGAAACAGTTGTCCTGGAACATTTGGAACTTTTCTCTGAGTTTGATCCCGATTTTGTGGAAAGTAATTTGGTTGAAGAACATGGAACAGAGGTAAGTGTAAAAAGTGATGTGAATGCAATTTTTTCAGTTTTAAATTCTGAAGATGTGATGGAGGTAAATGGTTGGGTGCCTCGTTATGAGGAGTTGCCTCCATCAGAAAATAAATTGTTACCTTATTGTATTGAACCACCTGTATTAGAATTAAAGACTTTGCCGGTTGACCTTAAATATGCTTTCTTAGGTAAAAATGAGACTTTTCCAGTGGTCATATCTTCTCACTTGAAGACAGACCAAGAGGATAAATTGTTACAGGTGCTAAAAAAACATAAGAATGCTTTCGGATGGTCTATTGCTGATCTTAGGGGAATAAGCTCTACCTTATGCACCCATTTCATAAACCTAGAGGAAAATGTTAAACCATCGCGTCAGCCGCAAAGGAGACTGAATCCCATCATGAAAGATGTGCGAAAAGAAATCTTGAAATGGCTAGATGTTGGCATTATTTACCATATTGCTGATAGCAAGTGGGTAAGCCCCATCCATGTCGTGCCAAAGAAATCTGGAGTGACAGTTGTCCAAAATGAAAAGGGAGATTCAATTCCTACACGCATCACCACTGGGTGGCGCGTTTGCATAGACTATAGGAAATTGAATGAAGCTACTAGAAAAGACCATTTTCCGCTCCCTTTCATTGATCAAATCTTGGAAAGAGTGGCAGGGCATGCATACTATTGCTTTTTAGATGGTTACTCCGGGTACAATCAAATCGAAGTTGCAATGGAATACCAGGAGAAAACCACCTTTACTTGTCCATTTGGGACTTTTGCTTTCAAGAACATGTCATTTGGTCTATGTAATGCTCCAGGTACGTTTTAAAGATGTATGATGGGAATTTTCAGTGACATGGTGGAGAAAATCGTAGAGGTATTTATGGACGATTTCTCAGTGTTTGGTGATTCATTCGAAGATTGTTTGAACAATTTAGAGCAGATTTTGATGAGATGCAAGGAGAAAAACCTTGTTTTGAACCGGGAGAAATGCCACTTTATGGTGGAACAGGGAATTGTCCTTGGACACATCGTGTCTAAAAAGGGCATTGAAGTAGATAAAGCTAAGGTTGAGTTGATTGCCAACCTTCCTTCCCCTAAATGTGTTAAGGACATCCTCTCTTTTCTTGGGCATGCAGGTTTTTATAGACGGTTTATAAAAGATTTCAGTGCAATTGCACGACCATTATGCCGTCTCTTATCCAAAGATATTCCTTTTGAATGGAATGCTAGTTGTGAGGAAGCTTTTAAAAAATAGAACCTTTGATATCTCCTCCAATTATGCAATCCCCTGATTGGAATTTGTCCTTTGAACTGATGTGTGATGCCAGTGACTATGCTATAGGAGCAGTGTTAGGGCAACGCAAGGATGGTAAGCCACATGTCATATACTATGCTAGTAGAACCTTGAATGATGCACAAATGAATTACACCACTATAGAAAAGGAACTATTGGCAGTAGTATTTGCATTGGATAAATTTAGGTTATATGTGATAAGAATCCCTATTGTTATCTTTACTTATCATTCAGCTTTAAAATATATGTTTACTAAACAGGATGCAAAGGCAAGACTCATTAGGTGGATCCTTCTTCTCCAAGAATTTAATTTCATCATCAAAGATAAAAAAGGAGTGGAGAATGTAGTGGCCGATCATTTATCGCGAATCATCTTTGATAGAATCATTTGAGACTCAACCAATTTCTGAAAATTTCCCTGACGAGCAACTATTTGCTCTAATTTCTTGTCCATGGTTTGCTGACATTATCAATTATCTTGTTACAGAACGAATTCCATCTGAATGGAAATCTCAGGACAATAAAAAGTTTCTTTCTGAAGTTAAATGTTTTTTCTTTGATGATCCATATTTGTTTAAATGTTGTGTTGATCAGATTATTCGCAGGTGTATACCAGAGGATAAAGAGCAACAAATCTTATCTTTTTGTCATTCCGAGGCTTGTGGAGGTCATTTCTCCGCTAAGAAAACATCAGTGAAAGTTTTACAATGTGGATTTTACTGGCCTTCTCTGTTCAAGGATGCATATCATTTCTGTAAGTCTTGTGTGAGATGCCAACAACTAGGAGGGATAACTCGTAGGAATATGATGCCCATGAACCCAATTTTGATTTTAGAAATTTTTGATTGTTGAGGCATCGATTTCATGGGACCTTTTCCTTCTTCTTGTGGGTATCTGTTTATTTTGCTGGCTGTAGATTATGTTTCTAAATGGGTAGAGGCTAAACTAGCGAATAGGTTAATCAAAAATATTTTGGAGAAAACTGTGAATCCAAACTGTAAGGATTGGTCTCTAAAGCTCACTGATGCCTTATGGGCTTATCGAACAGCTTTCAAAACGGTTTTGGGAATATCTCCTTATCGTTTGGTGTATGGAAAGGCTTGTCATTTGCCGGTCGAAATGGAACATAAAGTTTATTGGGCAATTAAAACTTTGAATTATAATTTGACCCAAGCTGGTGAGCACAGAAAATTACAAATCAATGAACTAGAGGAGATTCGGCGAGACTCTTATGAGAATTCGAGGTTGTATAAAGAGAAATTCAAAGCTTTTCATGATAAAAATATTATGAGAAAACATTTTGAACCCCAACAGAAAGTTCTATTGTACAATTCTCGATTCCATCTATTCCCAGGTAAGTTGAGGTCCAGATGGATGGACCCTTTGTTGTTCAGCAAGTCTATCCACACGGAGCAGTGGAGATCCTAAATCCAAAGAACGGTAATGTACTCAAGGTTAATGGTCAGAGATTGAAACCATTTCTTGAGAATTTTTCTTCTGAAGTAACCGAGGAAATTTGGTCAATCTTATCTACCAGGATCCGGTGGGTGAGTAGTGTGCGCTATTTACACTGGGAGGTGTATATATGTTAGTTAGGATTGTGTTCTTTTCAACTTTCAGTTAGATGTAAATATTCTTATTTAAATGCTATTTTTTCTCTTGCATAGGTTTAGTGTTACTTAAGTTGGGGGGAGATTTGATTAACCTATTCGCTAGTTCAGCCTGGCCATTCGTTTGTGGGTGATAAGTGGTCGAAACTTTATGTGTGACTCCATATTTCTGCATAAGTTTTTCAAAGGGTTTATTACAGAAATGGAGTCCACCATCACTAATGATCGCTTTAGGCATTCCAAACCGACTCAAAATGTTTTCTTTTAAAAACTTCAGGACTATTTGATGATCATTAGTCCTGGTTGGAATCGCCTCTACCCATTTAGAAACATAATCTACAGCCAGCAAAATATACAGATACCCACAAGAAGAAGGAAAGGGTCTATGAAATCGATGCCCCAACAATAAAAAATTTCTAAAATAAAAATTGGGTTCATGGGCATCATATTCCTACGGGTTATCCCTCCTAGTTGTTGGCATCTCACACAAGACTTACAGAAATGATATGCATCCTTGAACAGAGAAGGCCAGTAAAATCCACATTGTAAAACTTTCGTTGATGTTTTCTTAGCGGAGAAATGACCTCTACAAGCCTCGGAATGACAAAAAGATAAGATTTGTTGTTGTTCATCCTCTGGTATACACCTGCGAATAATCTGATCAGCACATCATTTAAACAAATATGGATCATCAAAGAAAAAATATTTAACTTCAGAAAGAAACTTTTTATTGTCCTGAGATTTCCATTCAGATGGAATCTGTTCTGTAACAAAATAATTGATAATGTCAACAAACTATGGACAAGAAATTAGAGCAAACAGTTGCTCGTTAGGGAAATTTTCAGAAATTGGTTGAGTCTCATCAAAGATGATTCGCGATAAATAATCGGCCACTACATTCTCCACTCCTTTTTTATATTTGATCATGAGATTAAATTCTTGGAGAAGAAGGATCCACCTAATGAGTCTTGCCTTTGCATCCTGTTTAGTAAACAGATATTTTAAAGCTGAATGATCAGTAAAGACAACAATAGGGGTTCCTATCACATATGACCTAAATTTATCCAATGCAAATACTACTGTCAGTAGTTTCTTTTCTGTAGTGGTGTAATTCATTTGTGCATCATTCAAGGTTCTACTAGCATACTATATGTCATGAGGCTTACCATACTTGCGTTGCCCTAACACTACTCCTATAGCATAGTCACTGGCATCACACATCAGTTCAAAGGACAAATTCCAATAAGGGGATTACATAATTGGAGGAGATATCAAAGGTTCTTTTAATTTTTAAAAACTTCCTCACAACTAGCATTTCATTCAAAAGGAATATCTTTGGACAAGAGACGGTATAATGGTCGTGCAATTGCACTGAAATCTTTTATAAACCGTCTATAAAAACCTGCATGCCCAAGAAAAGAGTGGATGTCCTTAACACATTTAGGGAAAGGAAGGTTGGCAATCAACTCAATCTTAGCTTTATTTACTTCAATGCCCTTTTTAGACACGATGTGTCCAAGGACAATTCCCTGTTCCACCATAAAGTGACATTTCTCCCAGTTCAAAACAAGGTTTTTTTCCTTGCATCTCATCAAAACCTGCTCTAAATTGTTCAAACAATCTTCGAATGAATCACCAAACATTGAGAAATCGTCCATAAATACCTCTACGATTTTCTTCATCATGTCACTGAAAATTCCCATCATACATCTTTGAAACGTACCTGGAGTATTATATAGACTGAATGACATGTTCTTGAAAGCAAAAGTCCCAAATGGACAAGTAAAGGTAGTTTTCTCCTGGTATTCCATTGCAACTTCGATTTGGTTGTACCCGGAGTAACCATCTAAAAAGCAATAGTATGCATGCCCTGCCACTCTTTCCAAGATTTGATCAATGAAAGGGAGTGGAAAATGGTCATTTCTAGTAGCTTCATTCAATTTCCTAGAGTCTATGCAAACGCGCCACCTAGTGGTGATGCGTGTAGGAATTGAATCTCCCTTTTCATTTTGGACAACTGTCACTCCAGATTTCTTTGGCACGACATGGATGGGGCTTACCCACTTGCTATCAGCAATATGGTAAATAATGCTAACATCTAGCCATTTCAAGATTTCTTTTCGCTCAACATCTTTCATGATGGGATTCAGTCTCCTTTGCGGCTGACGCGATGGTTTAACATTTTCCTCTAGGTTTATGAAATGAGTGCATAAGGTAGAGCTTATTCCCCTAAGATCAGCAATAGACCATCCTAAAGCATTCTTATGTTTTTTTAGCACCTCTAACAATTTATCATCTTGGTCTGTCTTCAAATGAGAAGATATGACCACTGGAAAAGTCTCATATTTACCTAAGAAAGCATATTTAAGGTCAACCGGCAAAGTCTCTAATTTTAATACTGTGGTTCAATACAATAGGGTAACAATTTATTTTTTGATGGAGGCAACTCCTTATAACGAGGCACCCAACCATTTACCTCCATCACATCTTCTGAATTTAAAACATAAAAAATTGCTTTCACATCACTTTTTACACTTACCTCTGTTCCATGTTCTTCAACCAAATTACTTTCCACAAAATCAGGATCAAGCTCAGAGAAAAGTTCCAAATGTTCCTGGACAACTGTTTCAATCAAACTCACATGTTGAACATCCTCAACGTCATCATCATCTTCCATTTGCCTGCATACATTGAAAATATTAAGATTGACTGTCATATTTCCAAAAGAGAGTCATGATGCCATTTTTGCAGTGGATTATGGCATTGGACGTAGCCAAGAATGGTCGTCCCAAGATGATTGGGATCTGTCCCTGGATCACGTACAGGCTGAGTTTCTAACACAATAAAATCCACAGGGAAATAAAAGTTATTAACCTGCACTATCACATCTTTCACAATCTCCTCAGGCCGTTTCACACTACGGTCAGCTAATTGGAGTGTGATCGATGTAGGTTGCAATTCCCCCAGTCCCAATTGTTGATATAATGGTATGGAACTAGGTTGACACTTGTCTCAAAATCGATAAGTGCATGATCTATTTTATGTTCACCCATTACAATTGGAATTGTTGGTCACCCTGGGTCTTTCAACTTAGGTGGGGTATTGGCTTTCGAGATAGAACTAGCCATCTCAGTGATGAATGCATCCTTAGGAACATTGGTCTTTCTCTTTTGAGTGCATAAATCTTTAAGAAATTTAGCATATGCAGGCACTCTTTTAATTGCTTCCAATAGCGGGAAGTTGATTTTCACCTGTTTAAACATTTCCAGAATTTCAGCATTGTCAGTTGGTCTCTTAGGCTTTTTCAGCCTTTGAGGAAAAGGTGCAGGAGGGGTATAAACTTTTTCAGGTTCAGTTTCCACCTCCTGTTCCTTAGGATTTTGAAGCTCAGCTTCAGGTATTTCACTATTTATCTTATCCCCCTTATGTTGTGGTTTTATATCCAAAGCAGATTCATTTTGAACTGGTTTAGGGTGGATGATTTTGTCAACAGTTTTGCCACTCCTTTGAGTAGTGATAGCCTTAACTTGCTCAACATTTCCTTCACTCGTACCTGCTGTATCAACACTATTATGTCCTTCTGGTGCTTGGTAGGATTGGGTAGGAAACTTACCTTTTTCCTGTTGAAGTGTACCTACAGAAGTATTGAGTTTAGAAACCTGAACTTTTAACTCATTGAAAGAATTACGAAATTAAGAATTAGTAACAGACTGACTTTGCATGAATTGATTAAACATATCTTCCAAGTTCCTCTTATGTGGAGGTTGGTATACATGTGGATTCATCTGATTCTGTTGTGGTGCAAAAGTAGCATTAAGGTTTTGTTGGAACCCTTGTGCTTGGTTTGGGTAATTTGGTGCATTACCTTGGTAACCTTGAAATTGCTCCTGAGGGTAATATCCTTGCTGCTGTTGAGGATGGAACGATTGTGAAGTTCCTTGAGAAGGACCCGCACTTGCATCATTTCTCCATTTGAAATTTGGGTGGTTCTTCCATTTGGAATTATAAGTTTCCCCATATGGAAAATTTGAAGCTTTTTGTTGCGGTCCTTGGTAAATAGCATTAATACTGGCTTGGTCATTACAAGATTCCTTGAAGGTAGGATACGAGGGACAATCATCAATTGAATGCCCTTGTATATTGCACAGATTGCAAAATTCTGCTTCCTTAGAAACAGGAACTTTTGAAATTTCATTTACCCTCTTCATTTCCAAGGCTTCTACTTTTTTCATTAACTGAGCCAACCTAGCCTGAGTCTCATCCTATTCTTTAACAACAAACTTTCCACCACTATTTGGAGGTCGAGAAGTGTCTGGGAGAGTGTTAACTTCCCAATCACGAGCTCGTGCAGCTATAAAATCTAAGTGGTCCCAAGCCTCTTCAGGACTCTTTTCGAAAAACATGCCATTACTCATCATTTGTATAAACATTTTTGTATCTGAAGATAAACCTTAATGAAAATAGTTTATGTGTTGGCTCAAATCCATGCCATGGTGAGGAATCATAGCATAAGTTAAACTTTTGAAACGTTCCCATGTCTTGGCAAAAGATTCATTTGTTTTCTGGGAAAAACATTGTAATGCCTTCATTAAAGCATTAGTCCTTTCAGGTGGGAAAAAGTTATCAAAATATTGTTGTTGCAATTGAGTTCATGAAAAAATAGTGTTTTCCCTTAGATACATCAACCATTTCTTTGCTAGATCTCTAAAAGAGGAAGAAAACATCTTAAGACAAATTATATCATGTGGTGCGCCAGTATACAGCATAATGCCGCATGCTTCCTCAAAATCATGCATAAATTCATATGGATCCTCTGACTCAAACCCGTGGTAAAGGGGAAGGAGTCTCACCATATCAGGTTTAATAGAAAATTCAACTGCGTCACGAGGCAACACAATACAACTTGGCAAAGAATATCTCTGTGGATGAAGGGTCTCTCTAAGAGTTCTTCGTTGTGGGGCTTGAGGTTGTTGTAGGACTTGGTATTGAGGGTATTGAATATTGGTTACTCGACCAATGACTTGTGGTGGGATAGGAAAATTTTTACCATTACCAGCTTGAGTATTTTGACCATTAACAGTGCCAGCACCATTTCCAATTCCACTTTCCTCAGCATTTTGGGAATCTATAACCTGTTCGGGATCAAAATGAGGATTCTCCATATGGGGAAACTCCATTGAAGGTAATTCAGGTGATGTGATTTCAGAAAAAATTAAATTTCTATTTACTGAGTCCTCTTGGCTAACTCGTACAAGTCTATTAAATCCGTCTCGAATCCATATGGACATGCACTAATTATTGAGAAGTACTCCTGATGATATTTACAATGACTAAACAACTATCAAGTGAAGAAACTTACCGGACTTGCAATGAAATTGCAAGTTACCATAAGCTACTTCAGAATTTGCTGCTTTTCAATTGTCGTCTATCCCCGGCAACGGCGCCAAAAATGCTTGCCCGTTAAAAGTGATGTTCAATCTCAAGCGTAGAATCTACCATTGCAAGCATAATAAACATGGAGTCCCATGGTTGTGTCCTCAGAGATAGTCAGAGAAAAACTCGTAAATTCTTTTGAAAGTTGTTTAGAGTAGAGAAAAAGATATGAAAATCATGGGTTGTTTTTGAGATTGGTTTTGTGTGAAATACACAAGGATTGTTTATATACTTAAACAAGAAGAGAAAAGAACCGAGATTAAGAATTCAACTTGTTCACATCTTTGGTTATAATTCCTCACACTTAATACTCATCCAGAATACATTGAAAAATGTTCTGGATGGGAGATTTAACAATAAATCCAAACGTTTACACACCCAAATTACATTGAAGAATAGTTTGGGCGGAAGATTTGACAATAAAAACTATCCTACTGTAAGAGAAATAGGTTATTCATGATAAACACTCTTTGAGACATTTTTACAAACACTTGGAATGCTTTTTGTGCTAAAAACTACCTGTGGCAAGAAATCCTGTCAACAGATGCTAAAAGCTAGCAATTCCTTGTGGATCATAATCAAATACTGTGTTTAGCACAAATATCCAAATCTGTCAAGTTAGGACATGGTGTGAGAAATCATGGTTTTAAATATCGGGTAACGGGTCCGTAACGGGTAACGGTAAAGGGTAACTGGTATCGGGTGTATCGGGTGATACGTAACGGGTAACGGGTAACGGTAAAGGGTAACTGGTATCGGGTGTATCGGGTGATACGTAACGGGTAACGGGCGTCGTGGCCGTGAATTTTTTTTTTTTTTTCACACCAACCCCCAAATGCAGTGATATGCATGATACCTTCTAGCCTAGAAATTCTAGGACTGTATATTAATGTTTCAAAGAGTTTTTATTTTTTAGTTTCTATTATTTATATAATAAATTAGGAAAATTCCATTTGTCCTCCCTTTTTGTCCTCCCTAGTGCATCTTACTAATTTGGAACAACTATTTCGAGAAACCAACCGTTGGATTTGATGTTCCACTTATATTTATCATGAATGCAAGAAATCACATTGATCCAACGGTCGGTTTTTACAATTTAAAAAAACAAAAGCAAACAATAATGAAAAAATTGTGAAAATTGTCAGTCTATTTTTTTTATAAAAAAGGACCGTTGGATCCATGTGATTTTTTGTATTCATGATACATATAAGTGGATCATCAAATCCAACGGTCAATTTTTCAAAATAACTGTTCCAAGTTCATCAACTACACAAGAAAGGACGAAGAGAGAGGACGAAAAAGAAATACGAATAGAATTGTCAAATAAATTCTTATTTAAAAAAAATTAAATAAAATTAATAAACATTTTTAAAAATTAATAAAAATTAATAAACATTAAAAATTAACAAACATTTTTAAAAAGTTATTTTTTTATATTTTATTTAAAAGTTATAAAAAAAATATGCTTTTATTAAAACAATTAAACAAAAATAAATATTAATATTAATATTTTATAAAATAACTTTTGACTTGTTGACCTTTATAATTAAAAACAAGTCAACAAGTCAGTCTTCTTCCCACGAATACAGACTGGCTATATATATATATATATATATATACACACACAGTGTATATCACACATTCACACACAGTAGGCACTGCCGACTTTGCAGTCAGCACTCGACAATACCAGCTTATCAGACGGCGACGGGAAGCCCGACATGGCTAGATCTGGTCGACAGGAGTCTCGCCGGCGGTGATATTCTGGCGGGACAGCGGCGGCCACGCAGGTTCACACCTTCTCTCTTCTCCTCTCTTCTTCCCTCTTCTTCTCATATGATTTCTTCTTCAAATCTTCTCCAAATCAACTAAAAAGGGTATACTTTAGCTGTTTTTTTTTTGGAAAAAAGCATATTATTTTGCCCTGGATTCTTGATTGTTTGAGAAATTTGACTTTGGGGATGAATCAGTTGTGTATCGGAAAGGGGTAAAGGGGCGATACTCCCCGATACGTATCGTATCGGGGCCGATACTATGGGAATACCTTTGCACATACCGTATAGGGGGTGTATCGCGTACAGGGACTGTCCAAAACCGATAAGACTCGGCCGATACGTATCGTATCGGCCGATATTTTAAACCCTATGAGAAATCATTACCTCAGATGTGAATCAAATATCCCTCATCAATCTCAGCAACGTATTTAGCTACTCATGGTAATTGAAATGAATTCATTCAACTCAAAGTAAACTGAAATAAATGATTAAACTTAAAAACCTTGAAATCAACTTGTATAAACTGAAAATAAACCAGACTTTGTTCTTATACAGATTAAAACTAACAAGTAATGAAATTACAATCTTGAGAATAACTAAAATATCAATCTAAACTAATAATGTAGAGAAAGAAAGATGAGAGAGAAGAGAGAAAACTAAAACTAAATGTTAACTACCAATTACAAGTGAATTGCCTCCTTCTACAAAGATCTTCAAAAAACTTATATAATATTACAAGTGAAAAGACAAAAATGCCACTCAAAAAGTTATAAAACTAAGATATTTTTGCTAAGGCGGCGCCCATTATCGATAATGGTAAAGGGGACTATCGGTAATGGCTTCTTTGAAATAAGCTTCGAGGCTAAGTAAACCATCATTACCGATAATGGATAGTGATCACTATCGGTAATGCTCTTGGACTGGTTCAAACAGGAGCTGAGACATAAATCCTTTATCGATAATGGCTTTTGGAGCTATCGTTAATGGAATCATACTGGAAAGCTTGGCTGGCTGCTGTTACTCTCATTACCGATAATGAGAGAGACTAGTATCGGTAATGCTTCAACTCTGATTATGGCTGGTGGCTTCCGAGACATTCATTACCGATAATGGTACCTGTGACTAACGGTAATGGTCTTCTGCAGGTTCTGAAGATTGGTTTTTAATGCTGCATTTCATCACTACTACCTATAATGATGTTATAAACTATCGGTAGTGACACTGGCCTGGTTCTTTGCTTGTTGTTTCTGCACTTTGAAGATTAGGCTACCGATAATGGTGAATACCATTATCGGTAGTGAGTCATTGCTGCCACTTTTCTTCATTTGAAATGCAAATCAACTTGCATCAAAACTTTCTTCTTTTGAGAATATTTCTCTTGAATTAACAACGCACATCTTTCGCACTAAGTCCCACCAATATGCACCATATTCCTACAATACAGAAAACATTAACATAAGTAAAAACACTAAATATAAACTACTTATATACATCAAAAACTGAGTAATTGAACTGCTTTATCACCATTAGAAGTGCATGATTGCGAAACAATCAATAGAGTCATCATTCTGCTTGGCAACCCGAATCGACATCTCAAGTTCAAACTCGTTGACAAAATTCGACTCAAGATATATATCCTGAAGATACTCCCAAACCTGATCAGCAGTGTTAAATTTTGAAAGATTTTGACAAATACTTGGTTCCGCGGAATTGTGAAGCCAAGTAAGAATGTGTGCGTTCTTTATTTCCCACTTATCCAGTGCATAATTATATCCTTCAACTTTGGGATCCGCCAGTTTGGCAATGGTGCCAGTAACATAACCCAATCTGCCCCGACCTAACAAAAAGTTCTTTATAACCTTGGCCCAGTAGGAATAATTATCACCAATCAATCGAATACTAATAGCTTTGATCTTCTTGTCAGCCATATGTAATATTAGGGAACTTAAAAGGATGGAACAAATTAAATAGCTAATCAAAAATTAGGTTTTAAGGCTAGAACGAGTTGGGACAACAAACAAATAGAAGAATAGGGGTGCTAAATCAACTCGGACAGCCCAGACAAACGGAAGAAGAAGAGAGAGAGGCCGAGAAAGACAGAGGAGAGATCCCACTTGTGTAAAGAGAGGGAGAAGTCGAGAGAGAGTACCGAGAGTGAGATTTCGTGTGTGTGTGTGTGAGAGAGAGAGAGAGAGAGAGAGAGAACTGCCAACCAATAAAGAGAGATCCACTACTTGATTATACCAAACCCTAAAACTCCGATACCATGAAAGCTTTTTTGAGAGAGAGAAGCCTTGAAGGCTGCGTTTCTATTATTTAACCTTGAAAAAAATAAAGAATACAATAAGAGAGTTTAAATAATAAAACCCTACTATTTTAAAGGACTAAACTACCCTTAATGAATTAAAATAAAAACTAATTACATAATTACATATATCTCACAACTATATCTGGCATTTGGTTTCTCACTATGTGAGTTCTCAGGTTTGTCAATGGAAAATCTTAACCGTGGGTAAGGAGTATTGGATGGGTAGAGGTTATAGGTCAATATGACCAATGGCTCCTTTCTCTGTCTTACCATGCGGACGTGCCTTTCATGCACCCTGCCTTATTACCCACGTTACATGGTGTGCCAACCAAGCTCAAGTAAGTTGCAGTAATATCTTTCATATATAACTATTTGATTTGGTACTTTGCATAAGCGGAAATGCTTTGGCTGAAATACATTTGTTTTTCAGTTGGATTCTTATTAACCTTTTGAAGATTTCATAAAATTTGTCAAAATGAGCTCATCAAATTGTTATGTAACACGTGGAATGGTATTTGATGATGTTATTAGAAAGATGTGTTGAATGAATAGAACAAAACGTTGAAGATTAGCTCAGGAAATAACATGTAGGGTATAAACATTTATAGCAGAACAACCGAGAATAATAAATCTATATGGAAATACGTTATGGTTTTAATATTAGTCTCACTTACATAATCAACACAGCTGATATATCCTTGTGGATGTGAGTGCGGTTTAACTTCATTTGTTTTCCCAGAAGATGGAGGGCTATGTTACATCCCAGAGTACCCGTGTTAACACGACATGACATAGGTGTGGGTTCTTGTGCTGGATTCTTCAAAAGTGTAAGGAATCTTTGAAAAGTTAGACAAATCCGGACACACATCCATGCCCAAGTCCATGTAACATAGATCGAGGGAAGGAAAAACAGCTTGGAAACTTGCAACTACTTGGGGTAAAAATTAATTTCTAAACTCATTATTTTTGTCTCAGTTCTCGAGAACAAGCTGCAGTTGAGAGAGAGAGAGAGAGAGAGAAAGAGAGAGAGAGAGAGAGAGAGAGAGAGAGGTTCAATTAGAACTGATTGGCAAAAGCTATGACTAGTATTGACATTTTTTTCTTTATTAGATGGTGCAAATGAATGCATAAACCAACATATGACAGGCAATTTCATTTTTTAGATTTAGCTATTCTGCAATCTCTAATGAGGTTGAAATACTGAAATAGTTTAAGAAAAAAAAAATTGCACAGTTCTGCCTTGCAAACTTGGAATAGTAATTTCTAAGTTACCATACTAAATTGATTTAGAGAACAAACCTGAATGCTTGCATTATAAATTATCAGTACTACTTGTAAGCTAACCTAATTGTTTTAAGTATTCAACCCGTAAGAGATTCATTTGAAGTCTTGATTTTCGGTATAAGATATTGTGTCCCGACTGAGCCAGTCAGTCCTGTAATGTTGATGTACCTATGTTCTCAATTAGTTTGTAAGTATGATATGATTTTGTGTTCTTGCAACCCATTTATACAATTATCGAGAACAAATATTATTTGCAAGGGCCTACTTCCAAGAGTAAACAACATTCCATCACAAAAACCTATCTCTATAGTATTTGCATTAGTGCACTAGTACTTGAGTTCATATCTCAGTGCTGAACTGAGCAAATTTCTTAGAAAAGTTCTGACCATGCTGAAACCATCAACATATATGATATAACAGATATTGAATTGTTGGCTACTCTTAAATCCATATTCTAGGTAAGCATCTTGATGTGCTATTCACATTGAAGCAAAAGCAAATGCTTTTATTGCTTGGTTTATGCTCATCCTTTGAATGGATGCGTTTGGTGAGAAGTGTATAACAGGAACAGTAATGCTACAAATCCCAAAAAAGCATCCAATTGAATCATAACCCTTCATTTATCACTTTGCTAAAAAAAAGGAAAGGTTGGATCACCCGCCACATCATTTGGAATACACTATTGGGACAACTTTTTGGGGACATAGCATTTTCCTTCCAGGAACTTGATTCATCAGGCTCAATTTTTTTGTTTTTGCTTCAAATGAATGTTGCAGGCAGAATATAATTTGGATCTACACAGGCAGCTTACACTACTGGGTGATGAAGCCAAGAAGGTTTTAAGTGGTGTGGCACAACGAAGGGCGAATCCATAACTAGTATGACCTCTTTGGATATAAGGTCTGTTTTATGCTGTTTCCTATTTGTATTTTTAAGCAACAAGTATTAAAATTAAGGAGGCATTTTATGCCGCTTGGTTTACTTGTTCTTTGTTGTATTTGAAATGAGTCTACATTGTCCTTCATAGTTTTGAGACGACTCTATTTGTTCTTTCTAGGACGATTTTTAAGAATTCCTGTAATGACGTTTTTTCAATTTATTGACATTATTTGTGGTATTTTTATCACATTCGCGCGCTCGCAAGAGAGAGAGAGAGAGAGAGACCTAAATATGAGTTCAATACATCATGTAATGTCTTTTTCCTAATTGAGGTTTTCAGCCAATTGCTGCAACACCCAAGTGGTATATTTAAACCCAACTGGTATTAGTTGCTTGAGGATGAGTAGGACCCTCTGTCTTTATTCAGTCATCATGTTATTTATTGCCTTATTTTTTAGTTAGAGGGAAGATCACAAATATACACTACGCTGCATGACAAAGTAGCCAACATTCCATCACAAAAGCCAGCAATAGTACTCGAGTTCATATCTCAGTGCTGAACTGAGTAAAATTCTTAGAGGCTGGAAGCCTGTTAACCTTTTTTGGTTGCTTGTCAATTGATTCAACTAGTTATTATTATTATTATGATTTTCTTCTTCTTTTCTTTTTTTTTTTTTTTTTCTCCGCATTACTTAACATAATACGGCAGAAATCAGATAATTGATTGAACATTCCTATGGTTATAGAAATGGGTTAGGAGGAGTGGTTGGCAATCTCTAACCCGTTAGGGCGCACAGTCAATGGATTGGATGGCACTACTAGATTCACTATTGGGGATCTGGAAATTCAAACCCATACACAAGTGCATGTTGGTCCAAGGCTTGAGCCACTAGGCTCGGGCCACTAGGCCACCTGATCGGGTGGTGATTGAACATTGCTAAAGCAAGTATCACCGGCTCAGGTCGAGTTACGAACCGGTGTCGATTTCCTCTTTCTGAACCCAACTGCGCCATCACAATTCACAAGGATGAATATTGAGGAAACAAAGAAAATATTTTTATTAGATACTTTTTACTTTAAGAGTTATGTAACAAAGACAATTTGTATTGATCATGAGAGAGGAATTAAATCTTATAAACTTACTGGCAAGTAATCTGTTCTCATCCATATTGATTATGAGAAGAAAGAGAGAACATTAGAACCATGCTAAAAGAGACATGGCTGGTTTGTTAAGAAAACCATTCATATCCTAGTTTCTTGGAAGATTAAAAAAAAATAACAACCTCGGATGTATGAGAATTTGTTCAAATTTCTCACATAAATGATAAGTCGCATGCGTTGCTTTGTAATAATCTTTTTTTCCCCCAATTGGTAGAAATCTACCCTTACCCTAAACCCTCCTCACTATTAACAAATGGATATCAATGCATTTATATATGGCCGAATTTAAAATCTCTCTCCTGAAATTAAGTATGGATATATGCCACCAGGCCAATGGACCATCTGCCATTGCTCTATGATAATCACTCCCCCAATTCTTACCAAGATTAGGAGCATCCCATTGGATCATGAGTCTAAAAATAGAGTCTCATTGCCAAAGGTTGACTGTCCCACTTTGGGCCGGCTCCCTAGTGGTATCTCTATCTTCTGAGGAGTAATAAACTGAGTTCGTCGGTTTGTATTAGCTTTTTCTAAAATCATTTTTGAAAAACTATTTTTTCATAAATCTTTTTATAATTATATATTCAAACCATGTCTTCATATATTAAAATTTTTGTAAATTATTTAAAAGTGATTATGATTTCATCTCTTAGATCTAGTAAAATTTTAAACTTCAAAATTGATTTAAAAAGGTGGTGTTGAAAACAAGCCTTGACATCTTTGCGGAAATAAATTGAGTGGGCATGTAAAGAGTCAATTAGATCATATCCTTTTCAAGCCAAAAAACCCAGACAATGGTGCCTATCAATTGACCATCCTCTTACCAAAATGAGAAAAATACCTTTCCATGCAATTATTATAATTAAAAAATGTAGTCAACTCTATTAATATTTTGTGCAAGTTCCATTTGGATTTTTCTCTATTTCCTTTACCTTGTGCATGTGGAGGAATGGGGGAAGGAGGGGACCAGATTAGTTGAGCACCTATATTTAATTTTCTATGAATTTTTTTTTTTTTTTGGGGGGGTTGTTGTTTTGGTTTGGGATTTTTGATTAAAAAATATCATATAATATGTAAGTTAGGGGGATTAGAAATTGAAACAATAGAAGTTAATTAAATGCCTGTTTGCATTAGCTTTTGCTAAAATTACTTTTGAAGAACTATTCCTTCACATATTTCTTTAAAATTATGTTCAAACCATGTCTTCACATATCAAAATTTTCATACTAAAAGTGATTGTGGTAAAAGTTGAGACCTCCTAACTTATGCCACAATCACCCTTAGTATGGAAATTTTGCTATGCATATTATCATCCCTCAAGTTGTTTAAAAGTGATTATCGTTCCTCCTCTTAGACCAAGTGAAAATTTAAGTTTCAAAAGTGATTTTAGAAAAAACTAATGCAAACGGACCCTAAGTGAACTTGTCATATTTAGTGCCATTCGGATCATATTTTTAGTGCCTTAATCAACTTGGGTTTTTTTCCCCTAGTGTTTTTTGTGCACAATAAAATCCTTGTAATGTGTAATGGTCTTATGGTCTAACGGCATATATTCTCATTTTTAGAAAAAAGATTTCGAATTCAAGCACACGAAAGTTCTCATATTTTGCCATATAAGAGTATTAATACATTAATTTGATAATTTAGAATGATGAGGACATGTACTAATTATGAATTATTATTTCCAATAAAAATGAGAAAAAAAAAACAGAATGAAAGAGGAAAATATTTTTAGAGTGCCACGTCAATACGTAGTGCATTATATATAATAAGTTTATGCTTCAAGATGTGATTGATGAATAGAGGTGAAGAGAGTGAATCATGTGGGACAAGGGAGGCCCAAACAGAAGCATGGTCCATGGATAGGCCCACTGGTAGATGATGATTATAACAGTTTGTGACACATGACAAAGGGAAAGGGTCACGCTTCAAATTTTTTGATTCGGATGCTGCAATCATTCCCAGCATTTGAGGGTTTTCATGCTGCTTTTTACCTCTGTTTTGTTGCTGTTTATTCTTTCTTTTTTTTTCTGCTTTTTAGGTCTTCTTGTGGCAGCTCAGTACCAGAGACTATTGTCTCTTCTCATTTGGACACTTTCCACTTACCAGAATTTCTCCCTCTTATTCATATATATATATAAAATAAAGTGAAGATTACGTAATTTTGCGTAAGGTAATCTCTATAGGACCCAATGCAGAGCAGATTTTGAAAAACTGATCATTGGATTAAATGAACTACTTATGAATTTCATTTTCGTCAAAAATCACAATGATCCAACAGTCAATTTCTAAAAAAAAAATCCACTGAAAAACTGGTAATATTTTGAAGAATAAAAATGTCATAATTTTTTGCTGTGATATTTGTCAGAAACTGATAGTTGGATCACTATGATTTTTGGCGCGAACATCAAATTCATAAGTAGTTCATTTAATTCAATGATCAGTTTTTTAAAATCTTATATGCATTTGACCGTATAGAGTTGCGTAAGGTGCACTTCATAATAGAAGGCCTATATATACATATAATATATGTATTTGTAGAATTATTTTTCTTTTTTTACATTTTTTTTTTAGCCTTTTCCTTTTTAACCATTTTTTCTCTTTGGGTCATGGTTGGTGGGTATTCTGGCTCCAGTATCAGGTTGTTCTGGTACGTATATCAAGAGGAGGTCCCCTACTTTCCCAAGTCTTATATACATAAGAAAGAACAAAGAAAACAAAAAAGGAAAGAAAAAACATTATCCCTTTATCTCAACCATGGTCTAAAGTCTTTAAAGTTTAGAGTTATCATTAGAAGGAGAACTTGGCAATTTTCTACAATGTTTTAGAATATGAAAATTTTAAAGGAATTGGGTTGCCAAAATTCATACAATAATTGTATTTAATTAGGAAACAATTTGCCAAGAAATCAATTCACAAACTCTAATCAAGTTGGAAACAAATATTACTTTAAAAGAAGTGTCAAATCTCAACACTTCAAAGCTGCACATAATTCTCTACATGTATATATATTTGAAAAAAAAATTATTAAATGGATCGAATTTTAGATTATATTTTTTAAACCATCCAAACGCGATCTACTTGCTTTTGTGAAAAATGCGAGACAATCAACTTTTTCTTTTCTTTTCGTCGTGCACTTGATTTTGGAGGATGGCAAAATCACAACAAGAGGGATATATGATCAAGGAAAGGTACTTGTTGTAGCTTATGAGAATTTTAAAAACAGGTGTATATTTTTGTAGCATAAGGTCATTTTCAAAGAGAAGCAAGTAAAGTTGTTGATGCTTTGACGAAAATGGGCCATAATCTAATTGATAGTGAAGTTTTGTTCTTAGGGAGAATTGTTTTAGAGAAAATGGAAAGAGCTTTTTCCCGAAGATGTATGAAAAGCAAGCTTAACCTTTAAGCGTGAATGCGTAGGTTTGAATTTTGATAACGGCTACTTTATACAATATTAAAAGTTGAGTTAGTAATTAATTCACCGCTCTCAGAATCCGACTTTGATTGAATCAACAGCGGACATTAGCCGGCCTTTTCTCATAGAGACCCTTTTTTGAGTAAGGAAGCTACACTCTACTGAATTTAAACACGAGCGATGAAAATTAAACTAATGCCCAATTATGACTATATCTTCCTCTCTTCTCTCTCTTTTTAGTGGCCTTTCGATAGGATTAACCTAAAATCTTATTAGACTTATCAATAGCATAAGCAAAGGAGAGAAGACCTAAATTTGAGAACCGAAGCCATGTTGGGTTCCGAACTCTAATTCTTTTGAACTAGTTTTATGTTTTCAGTGTTCAACTTTTGGGATATGTCGCATTAAGGTATAGGATTACATTTTTTTTTTTTTTTTTTGGGTACAATTTTGTTTATTTATTTATTTTGGGTACAAGTGTTATAGGATTACTACAATCTTCAAAAGTTCTAAAACCACCAACCCCTTTTTGGGGTTTGCATGGGGTCGGTGGTGCAATTCCAACATTAACCTACTTTCTTTCTTTTTTATTCTCAGAACAAAAACTTCCAACTCATATTTGAACTATAGTGTGAGAAAGTCTCCAGTTTATGATTATTTATAATAATATATATTTTCATATGAGTGGTATAATGCTTTTTCTAATATGTTTAAAAACTTTCTTAATTCCTCATACATGCATGATTATTAAAATCTTAGATTATATTGCATGGTAAGATAAAGCTTGTAATCTATCATTTTAAAACTAAAGTCAATTAATTTGTTAACGTATTGCATATGTCTTGTGGTTTCTTTTGTGAGGAAAAATACTTAAATAATGGGCATAATCAATTTAAGAAAACCCCAATTCATGTCAGCACCAATTTCTTATTAACTAGTGCATGTACTTCTTGGTGGGAATTGTGATGATCGAATTATACATCACTTGACATAACCCCTCATAAATTTTGAGTCCAATAGATATATATATATATATATATATATATATATATATATATATATATATATATATATATATATATATATATATATATATATCGTGAAATGATCCAGTTAGGGATTCCTGACTTAGATCTCAGTTAGCTATGATTTATGACCGTTGGATCATCTCATGGAAGCTTTTTTAAGTGATGAGATGATCCAATGTCCATAAGTGCTTAACTGACTTAGATTTAAGTAAGAGATCCCTGACTAGATTTGGAGAGAAGAGAAGAGAAAACCAATGGACATGATTATACTACTTTGCATTTTCTCTCCCTTATTTAGTTTTTATTTCTTTTTTATGTAAGGGCAATATTGTAATTTATACCTAAAATCTTTTCTTTTCGTCTCTTATGAAAGCTACCAAACAAGGTATCTTCTCTTAATGAGATTCTTTTCTCTTCTCTCCAATTCTCTCAATCCAAATATAGTGTAAAAATAATTTTTTGGCAAGTTGTTTGGCTAGAGTTGCTCCAATGCATAAAAGTTTTTTATTTTACCCTCTCTATCTCTCTCTTCCCTTACAACCAAGCACAATTCTTCATTGATTTTGAGTTTCGGAGATAAATATAAAGAGGCTAAACTTTTGACTAAATCAAAATTTGAAGGGATATTAGCTAACACCTTACAGCATGCAATTTTGGGTTTAGCCCAAAAAAAATAAAAAACAAAAAACAAAACCTAGTTTTTCCTTTGATTAATGAATGCATTGGAGTTGCTCTTAGTCATAACTTAGAAGTCTTTGAAATTTGACTTTTGGCTTGTTAAGTCCAAAATAAAAAAAAAAAAAAAAAAATATTAATCAATCAGGTTTTTCAAATAATAAATAGACAAAATTTCTTTTCAAAATTACACCCTCCACTAAAATAGAAGATAAGAAAAAAGACAGGAGATTCTAAACTCATTGAAGAAGGAAAGGCCACGCCTTCAGCCTATATCCCCGACCTCTTTTCTGTCGGCCATCTCCTGGTTTCAAATTGTCAAAATGAGATTAGACTTTTGGCTTGTTTACTTATTATGATTTTAATGTTTATGAATCAAATGATCTTTGTATTCCATCAATGTAATTTTTAGTATATATCAAATTTTCACTAACTTCTGATGAACTTAATATTTGAAAGATGTGATATATAGAAGATGAATGTGTAATCTAATAATTGATTTATCAAAATATAATTCCCACAAAATAAAATAAAAAATTATATAAAGTTGTATAGCCTTGGGTCCTGCTCATATGTGTATCTATATATATATATATATATATGGAAAAATTATCCAAAAGTTTCATTTGAGTTTTTTTTTTTTACCCAAAATTTCCATCATCTTTTCACTTTATCAAAAAGTCCAAATTTAAGTTTTATTTTACCTAAAAGTCCAAAAAATTAATCTATGCATAAGTTTTTCAAGCACTTCAATTCCAAAAAACTGATCTATACATCAGTTTTCTGCAAAATAATCAATTTCTACGAAATCGAAGAACAAACTAATATGTTTCTTGTTAAAAATATTTTTGAGTAAAGTGAAAAGATGGTGGAATTTTTAGGCAAACAAAACTTATAAATAGGACTTATGGGTAAACACCCCAATAAAAGATTTAGATTCATTTGAGACACTTTTTTTTATGAAAATTTTAGAACATATGACACTGCTCTTAATTTCATAACTACTCTTAACACATCAGTTAGGAGAGATATTTGTAACAATCTAATAATAAGGGAAAAGGGTGATTTTACGCACTTACCTTAAGGTAGATGATATCCGCACATTCCACCCCTATATATCTGCGCTCCACAATCACATATATAAGGGCAAAATAGACCCTTATACCAACAAACCTTCATTTTGATATATTTTGACATTCTGTACTTCTGTAGAGTCAAGTGCAAAACATATTTTGAAAAATCGACTGTTAAATAAAATATTCATCTTATGAATGCCATGCCCGCCAAACAAAAAGGTGACCCAACGGTCAAGTTTTGTAAAAACTGATTACGAAAACTATGTTCTTGCAATTATTCGAAATGTCATAATTTTGTAGTCAGTTTTTTTAAAAAACCAACCGTCGGGTCATGGTGATTTTTGGCAGGCATGACATTCATAAGATGGGTATTTTATCCAACGATCGATTTTTAAAAATATGTTCTACAACTGACTCTACAAAAGCGTAGAATGCCAAAATATGTAAAATTAAAGTTTTTTTTATATCACGGGCAAATTGGTTATTGTGGCCCTTTGTTGACAAATTTGTAACGCGGAATGTTATTCATGGAGCACGAATAGTATTGGCCATACCTCAACTCTCATACCTAGGAATTTCAACTCCCATCTAGCTCTACGGTTTTACAGGTGGGAATTGTCTATTCACATTTAATTTAATTCTACAAGATTACTAATGTAAATTTAAGATTCATCATTCTTTTACCAAAAAATTGATTTTCGGGTATGGTAGTGCAAACTAAAAAGTGGTTATATAGGCATTTTTTTTTTTTTTTTTTCATTTTCTAAAACATCAAGTCACTTATTCAAAATATGTGAACTTTTGTTTAAAAGGATGGTATGATTGTGACAAAATATACCTAGTTTTAGTAAAATGATCAGTCAAGTTATGAAGTTTATTTAATATCTTAGTACCAAAGGAACAATAATAATGTTAATTTTCAAAAATTAAAACTCTCAACAAACAACCAAATCCTTAATATAGTTGTATGGATAGTATTAATTAGGGTAAATTCACTTTTATACCATATACTTTGGGGTGTTTTTCAATGTGATCCTTATACTTTTTTTTTCTCAATTTCATACACATAGAATTTAAAATTTTTCAATAAGGACAAATTAGAGACGGGAGTTAAGTAAGTGGACAGAATGTTGACGTGAATTAGGTAGTAGCCATATGGATCCTAGTTAGCAAACAGGCTGAAGATAAAGGCTCTTTTTTAATAGATAAATATGTCATTCGAATGGGTAACTGGTTAAATGAATAGAATCTTTATCTTCAGCTTATTTGTAAGCTAGTATTCAGGTGGCTGCTGCCTAATCCACGTCAGCTTTTTGTACAGTACTTACTTAACATCCATCTCCAATTCAGTAATGCTATATATCCCAAAAAATTTTCCAAAAAAAACATTCCAAATGAACCCTAACCTTTCATTTATTATGGAGAGAGAATTCACTAAAAATAGAAGGATTAGATCATTTGCCACATCATTTGAAAAACACTTTTGGGACAATTTTTTTTTTTTTTTTTTTTTGGGATATAATGCATTATTTTGATCAGTTGAACCAAGTAAACTTTAAGTAGAAGTTACTAATAATTATGTATTCCCTCAATGTTTTAATTTCTTAATGATCTTAAGAATTAAACTCCAGTTGTAGTGTTCTTTCTTACAGAAATTTTGGCCCTTTTACAAAAAGGAAAAAAAGGTTTTAACTAATCTAAATTTATAAGCATCTATTCAACCTAAAGCTTATCCTCATGTTTTTTTTATTAGTATTAAACTTTTTAAAACTTGTTATATTTTGAGCTTAATTAAGCTACTTTAGCTTAATTTATATATGGGTCCCACAAGCCTTTTGAAGTGGACCCATATTGGAATATATTCACCTCATGAAGGAGATTAATACGTTGTATTAATAAGCTCAAAATATTAATGTTTTGAATGAGAAATTATAGTGTAAAATTACCTAAATGAAAGTGGTTGAAAGTGATAGCCATCTTTGTCTCACATTGGAAAAAATGGGAAAGCTTGTGTGTTTATATACTCTCACATTGAACCTATGAGTTGGGCCCCAAGGGGTACCAAAGTTTTGTGAAGGGAGATGACCTACCCAAACTTGGGCTTGATCCAAACCACGCATGCCCGAACCAGGCCGGGTCGGGTGGGGTCATTTAGACCAGGCCTATTATCTTTTTGGGCTGGCTCACAACCCTGAATGGCTGGGCAGCTCTTCCACAACAGTTGTGACTATTCTGCAAAGCTAAAGAGTTGTGTCTGGTTTTGGTTTTTGCAACTCTTCAAAGAGTCATGTCCCAAATGGTGCCCTTCAGCACATCACGAAGAGGCACCATTTCGTCTATAAATAGGCCACCGATTTCACTCACTTACATTCAAACATTCATGCATTCTTGCATTATCATTGTCTCCATAGTGTTTTAAAGAGAGAGGGATAGGCGTTGCTGGTTCGCTGTATTTGAAGATTATAGTGCTTCATCTTTAAACGTGATCATTGTATCATGGAAGGCAGACGTCCATTGAACTCTAAGCACCTATAGGAGGGGCGAACTCTGTCTTAAGGACAAAGTGTTAAACACTTGCCTTGATCAACTTTCTTAATCGATTTCGTGCTTCAAATTCTTCTAAATTTGTAAGTTGTTTAATTTATGCTTTTTGTTTTTATAGAATTGTTATTTGATTATTATTCTGGTTTGATAGAATTATTATTCAAGTAATCTTTCTCTACTTCATCTTCTTCTTTATTAAATTGGTATATAATTCTGCACTTTACAGAATTTATATACAAACTGTTTTATTTTCAAGTGATTATTTAACACAATATAATCCAATTCTAGATAAATTTTTCCAACAAAACTTTTGAACTGGAAAATTCTAACCCAAACAGGGTAAACATCCTATATTTTTCTTAATCAAATGAGTATGAGAATGCTTTCTTTGCCCTATAATTGAATTTAATCTTATTATTAGTTGCGGATTATGATGCAATATTTTTAATATTTCTATGAACTTTTTTTATATAAATTTGATTATATCTAAAGAGTCTTGATCTTATCAGCTATACCTTATTTTAACTAAAATCAGCTAAGAACACAGTTATTAAATTCACATTCACTTAATGCATGATTCATCTCAAGATTTCAATCCAATGGCTCAAGGGTCTTATCTGATTTTAGTTAAAATGAGGAATCCCTCGTAAGAACATTTTTCTATATCTAAATACTTTTATAAAAGTAATGTTATTTACACCAAATTAGGTGACATGTTCATATAGCAAATTGAGTCTTTTTTAAATATTTTTAACTTATTAATGCAGCATGGCACGTAAGTTAGTGGAAAAGTTGGTATAACGATGAGGATTTTCCTCTGTATAAATGCAACAATGAAAATGCCCTCATAAAAAAATTTCACATTGTTTTAAACAAGTTTTAATTAAGATTTAATATTCTCTCTTATGTAAATAGTATTTGATTGAATTTGTTACTTTTAACATGCACATGTAGGGCCATTTTAACATACTTCTCATTAAATATATATTAGAGTCAAATTAAATATGATAATTACTGTGATATTATTTTAAATGTTGTATTTAAAATAGTCCAAAAAGAAGAAGAAGAAGAAAGATTTCACTATAATAAGGCTCTCTCATTATATTTTTAATACTGAAATAAAATTAATGGTGTCCATTCATCAAGATGCATACTACATTTATTTATAATTTTCATTTTCCTTTTAATTTAAAATTTTAAAAAATTAGTTTTTTAATTAATTATTAGTTTATCATTATTTCATTAAATGTAGGAAAGTAGAGAAATGACCTGTATTTTTTTTTTTTTTTTTGGTAAATGACTGAACATGAGTTTAAAATTTATGTTAGATTTCATTTTAGTGTCCTTTACTCTAAAAAAAACTTTAAAATAATTCCAAAATTAAAAAGTTGCATAAATTTATATGTTAGATTTCATTTTAGTGTTAGATTTATGTAGGGGTGTACATCGGCCGGTTTGATTGGTCTATACCCTCATTATATGAACCACACCAATCACCTTGGTTTGAGGAAAATAAAAACCATTAAGAACCGTGGCACTCATGATAACCAACCAAAATAGGGGATGTTTTTCGGCTTGGTTCAGTCTGTCTATCATCGGTTTTGATAAAAGCTAGTTTGGAAAAAAAAAAAAAATTTGTCACCCAAATCTCAAGAACTTTGGTGATGCACCTCTATCGATTGCCCAAGGATTGCTTTAGGAGGGATACCCGGCTAATTTTCTTTGCCATAATGTTTATTATTTATGAGCCTTCATCATTCTTAAGCTCTTGGATGCCATTGCCATTGCCATTGCTCTTGCTCATTACATTTAGCCTAATTTTTTCACATGAGTAATAATCATCAGGACCAGAAGAACTAAAAACAAAATGTCGAGATGCATTCAGATTTTGAAAGAGTAACAATTTACAATTTTACATAAACATTAAGCCCACAAATAGCAAGTCCAAATCTTATATATATATATTAATTAGGCACTACCAAGCATGCATTATGCATGAACTTATTAAGTGCTCTGTGGGTTTACTTATAAAAATTGTGTATTAGTGTATATGTAGTTCGGTCTGTTCGGCGCACCGATCAGTTCTCAAACCCCATGCCAAGAACCAAACTATATATCCGGTTTTCCCACCCCCTAAAACCGTTGAAAACCAATATAAATTTAAAACCAACCAAATAAGCGTTTGGTTTGGTTTTGGTCGTTTCAATTAGTCTTGTTCAGTTCTTGAACACCCCTAGATTTATGTTAGATTTCATTTTAATGTCCTCTACTCTAAAAAAAATTAAAACAATCCCAAAATTAAAAAATTGCATAACTTTAATTCACTTTGAACTTTTTTTTTCTTTTTCTGATTTTTTTAGGAAGGTATTGTTTACTGCAATAGTGGTGTAATAGTAACCTAGATGAATGAGCTTTCCAAAATAACTTAAATCACTCTATTTTTAAAAGGTTAGGGTTGTTTACCCTGATGTCCTTTCTATAAGTTTTATTTACCCAAAAGTCCTAAGTTGCCAGTGATTTTTTAATCAGTTCAGTAAGCCTTCTTCCAATTCTAGGTTTTTTTTATATATGAACTCTTCTCGTTCTTAACTTTTTCATACACTTCTTGATGGAGAAAGCTCCATGGAGTAAAGGGAAGTGAATGAATGTTAGATGATCGCACTCGAACTAGCGAAAGTCGATCATATATAATAATATGTAAGTTATTTAAATATCCAAAAGCAAGATGACAGTAAACAACGTACAAGCCTCTAAAACAAGCACTTGAAGCACTCTCCAAACCATTTAACAAATCCTTGCTTTCATTTGTAGGATAAATAACACGATTAGCAATAATAACTATAGAGATGGGAATATTTTCAAGGAATGGTGTGCCGATGAAGAGGCAAAGCTCCCAAAACTTCAAATCTCCTTCCATATACAATGAAAATTGGAGAAAGAAGCCCGCCAAAGCCACCCCAAGATGGACGAGAGTGAGAGGAAACTAAATTAGATCAGTTTAGGAGATGCTCTGTTTTTTGGCAGAAACTAATGCATTTGTAGAAAACTTGCATCAGTTTCCAAAGTTGGTTTTCTTTTTTAGGAAACTGATGTGATAGTTTTTTATTTTTTTTATTTTATTTATTTATTTTAACATAAGTTTTTATATGCATGCTTAAGTTTTATAAGAATTCATCAATTTAAGGAGAAATGTATGAGTTTGTTTTTGATTTTTGTAAAAATTAATGCATTTATAGGAAACTGATGCACTGTTTGAAAGAATCCCTGAATTTATAAATAAATATGGTGGGATTTTAGATATAATAATAATAAAAATAATAATAATAAGATAACTTAGATTAAAATTTTTGGATAATGTTTCAAAAAGTTTAATAAATAGTTTTTGTTTTTTGTTTTTGTTTTTAGTTTTTTTTTTTTTTAACGATATTTTACGTCGATAATCCTAAGTTTTTGAAATATTACATGAACGAACCCGATCCAAAGATAATTACGTAAATATTTTTTTTGGAGCAAAATACCCTTATGTAGACAAAATAATAACCATTTTACCAAGTAAACGGTTAAAAGTAAAAAAAAAATTTCCAATAGTTTTGTTAACAATCCTCAATATTACACAAAATTCCTAATTTTGTACAGAATTCACAATCCCAAAAAATGAACAGAATCCCCAATTTAACAAAGGATCCTCGATCCCAAATTAACACAGAATCCTCAATTTTACTAAAAATCCTCAATCCCTAATTCCAAACCCATCGTTACTGGGGGATATGAAATGATGTGCATTAAATAGACGTGTTGGGGATTGTGGATTATGTGTAAACCTGAGAATTCTACGTAAAATTGGGGATTGTGAATTTTGTATTAAATTGGGGATTTGGAATTCTATATAAAATTGGAGATTCTGTGTAATATTGGGGATTGATGATTCTGTGTGATATTGAGGATTGATGATTATGTGCAAAATTAAAAGTCAAAGTTAATTTTTGAATATTTAAAATATATTTTGATCCAAAAAAATAGTTATAAGTTCATCTTTCATAATTATTTTTAAATCGGATTCATTCACGTAATATTTTAAAATTTTAAAATTATTCATAAAATGTCCTTAATATAAATAAACCGACATTTTTCTTTTGAGGAAAAAAGATTAAAAATATAATATATCAATAGTTTGAAACTATTTGTCAACATTAAAGTAAAATTTAATGTAAGTTATAATTTATTTTGATTTTTTAATATATTTACCAATAAATGAAGAGGGTATCACCTCCATTCCCGGTGATGATTGGACAGTTTGGACCCGCCCATTTTGACAGGAAAAACCCACCCATCACCTGCTCTACCTAAAACTTTGTAGCAGACAAAATAGTAAATGAGCTATGCGACATTTTTTAAATAATTAATAATTATTATTAAAATTTTCTCACACAAAAAGAAGAATGGAAACTTAAGAAAGATAACTTGAACTCCAAAAACGGGGCCACTTTCTCAAGAAAATAGTTTTCCTGACAGAGGAAAGGAAGAAAATATTTTCTTATATGTGCCATCAAGACAGTAGTGTGGTCCGTGTTAATATATATATATATATCAGAAGAAAGTGGAGAGAATCTTGAAGCTCTCTGGTTTTCGCTTTCCTTTTGCTTTTCTTCTCTTCTTTCTTTTTCTCTCCGATGCTGTTTGGTCTTTTCCTTCTCACTTAGAAAACTACTTTTCCTTTGTCCAGAAAGATACCCATTCTCTCTCTCTTTCTCTCTCTCTGTATACTTGTATTTATATCTGTAAATGTGTAGAGAGGTTTCTTTCCCA
This sequence comes from Hamamelis virginiana, assembly GCA_017140935.1. NCBI lineage: Eukaryota > Viridiplantae > Streptophyta > Magnoliopsida > Saxifragales > Hamamelidaceae > Hamamelis > Hamamelis virginiana. Next base: position 115,756 of record JAESVK010000766.1, read on the forward strand.
TCTAAAAAGACTATAAAAGCGTCTCAAAAGACCTCAGCTTTTATTTCCTTGTCTGCCATTAAAATCCCATAAATATAACACATCACTTCCCTCCCCATCTCACTCTCGCTCTCTCGCTATCTCTCGTCGGAAAATCAGCTCTCTAGCGTGTTTCTTCTATTTTTACTCGTTTTCCCTTCATTTTCTTAGCTCTCAATCAGCTCAAGCTTGTGTGCAAATGGGTTGATTTTTGAGCTTAATCTCTCCTGGCTATTATTCATTTACCTCATTACTTGCTAGACTAACGAATAGTCGAATACCTTCATCTTTTTTCTCCCCACGGTACTAATTTTCTCGGCAATATTCTTAGCGAGAAAACGGAAGGTAAAGTGCGTGAAGCTTCAGGAAAATCAGAGGAACTCAATTTTTCTTCCATTACACACGAAACCCCATCTGTGTTTTCTCATTCGCCCCATTTTATCATCTGGGTAAACCTCAAAACACACTAAAACCCACCAAAACCTCTCAAAAAAAAATCGAAAACATGATTTCCCTTTCAGACTTGTACCATGTTCTCACAGCAGTTGTGCCTCTATATGTAGCCATGATCTTAGCATACGGCTCAGTAAAATGGTGGAAAATATTCAGCCCTGATCAGTGCTCAGGCATCAATCGCTTTGTTGCTCTTTTTGCAGTTCCTCTGCTCTCTTTCCACTTCATCTCTACCAACAATCCCTATGCCATGAACTACAGGTTCATAGCAGCTGACACTCTCCAAAAAATCATAGTTCTAATTGTTCTAGCCATTTGGTCAAGAACTAGCTCAAGAGGCTCTCTTGAATGGTCCATAACTCTATTTTCTCTCTCTACCTTACCAAACACTCTTGTTATGGGCATCCCATTATTGAAAGGCATGTATGGAAACGACTCGGGAACTTTAATGGTCCAAATAGTTGTTTTACAATGCATAATTTGGTACACTTTAATGTTGTTTTTATTTGAATATAGAGGAGCTAGGCTCTTGATTGTAGAACAATTCCCAGATACTGCTGGCTCTATAATTTCATTTAGAGTTGATTCTGATATCATTTCGTTAGATGGTAAAGAGCCTCTACAAACTGAAGCTGAAGTCGGGGAAGATGGTAAGCTTCATGTTACTGTAAGAAAATCAACAAGTTCTCGGTCGGAGATATTTTCCCGGCGATCACATGGCCCCAACTCCGGCGTTTCTCTGACTCCCCGGCCGTCGAATTTGACTAATGCAGAGATTTACTCTCTGCAATCTTCAAGGAACCCAACACCAAGGGGTTCCAGTTTTAATCATACTGATTTTTATTCAATGGTGAATGGGAAAAATGCAAGCAATGTGAGTCCAAGGCAATCAAATTTTGGGAACTTGGGGTTTGATGAAGAGACCGGAATTGGAGCCGGCACCGGTGGAGGGTACGGCAATGGGGGTAGAGCAAATGGGGTTTATCAGCAGGGAAGTGGGTATCCGGCACCACCTAGTGCCGGAATATTCTCTCCGGTGTCTGGGCCGGCGGCGAAGAAGAAGGCTAATGGAGGTGATGGGGGTAAAGATCTTCATATGTTTGTTTGGAGCTCAAGTGCTTCGCCGGTGTCTGAAGGAGGGATCCATGTTTTCAGAGGTGGAGATTATGGGAATGAACTTGGTGGGGTAGTGGGTCACCCTAAAGGTTTGTTTTTGAGCATTTTTTTTCATCTATAGATATATAAATTGACCTTAAATCATGGGTTTTGTTGTTTTTGATTTTATATATATGATATGATAAAATATGCCTATGTCTGCAAGCCATAAATCATGGTTTTTTTGTTGTTTTTGTTCTTGATTGTTATATCTATTCTTGGGTTTTGTCTGGTTTTTGATGTAACTGTATTTGTCTGTTTGACTCTGGTTTTGGATTAGAGCTCTCTCTAATCTGTTGTAGGTGAAGTGGGGTTTGTGGGTTTTTTTTGTTTTTTTGTGTATTTCCATTTCCTTTGTACACCTGGTAGGTATAGATTTTGTTTGTATTGCTTTTCAAAACAAAACATGTTGATACCTGCAGCAAAATTAAAACATGGTCTGCCCCTGAAATTTTGGTTTCATTTGTCAACAAGTTTCATTTGAATTTGTTTTTCCCTCTGTGTTTCCGTTTCCTTTTTACACCTGGTATGGATTTGTTTTTCTTGCTTTTCAAAACAGATTTCCCTCTAATTTTGGTTTCATTTGTCAACTTTTTTTTTTTTTTGGGGGGGGGGGGGGTAAGGTCAGCACTTATTTTTTGTATGTCAATTTCTATGGCCTTATTATTCATCAGTAATGGATTTTCATGCTGATATTTATAGATTACGATGAGTTTGGTCGAGATGAGTTCAGTTTCGGAAACAGACAAGTCCCTAATGGGGTTGACCGGGAAGGACCGACCCTCTCGAAGCTCGGTTCGAGCTCCACCGCCGAGCTCCACCCCAAGACTGGTGTTCATGGCGAATCGAAGCCAACATCTATGCCTCCTGCTAGTGTTATGACCAGACTCATTTTGATTATGGTGTGGCGAAAACTCATCAGGAATCCAAATACATACTCCAGCCTCATTGGGCTCACTTGGTCCCTGGTCTCATACAAGTAATGGATATTAATCAAAATCACCCATTAAGTTTAACCAGTGTTTTTCAGATCTCTGTTGAAGTATCTAATTACTGCTATAATTATTTGCAGGTGGCATGTCGAAATGCCTGCAATAATAGCTGGTTCAATTAACATTCTCTCCAATGCTGGTCTTGGAATGGCCATGTTTAGTCTTGGTATTTTTATTTTCAAAACCCCACCCATTAAAAGGATTGATTTCTCAGCTTTTCTTAGAGAAATTGTAATTTGCACTAATTAACGAGTCTTTTATGGTTTCGCAGGTTTGTTCATGGCATTGCAGCCAAGGATTATCGCGTGTGGGAACTCGATTGCTACCTTTGCCATGGCTGTTCGATTCCTCACAGGTCCGGCAGTCATGGCTGCTGCCTCGATTGCTGTAGGATTACGAGGAGTTCTGTTACACATTGCCATTGTACAGGTATAATGTGTTCAAAGCTATTAATATTCATTTGCAGTTTTAATTGCTCTTTGCAAGTGTTTTAAATTCTATTTTCTTGCACATTTTATTGGAGGAAAATGCTGAAAATCCCTAAAATTTGACCTTAATTTTATCATAGAAAGGCAATTTGTAGTTTAAATCTATTTACTTGTGCATTTTATGGCAAAAGTATCACTTTTTATCTGACTTGTTCAAAACTACCATAATACATTTTGCACACTCAAGACTTGAACCCGTGCATTTGGGCTCGACAGTCCGACACTTTTACCATTGTACTAGACAATGAGCTTGACCTCGAGCATGGCCTGCTTCATTTTTACAATGAATATTGATATCTCTTGTTCTTTAAATTTTCAGGCAGCTCTTCCGCAAGGGATAGTACCCTTTGTGTTCGCCAAGGAATATAACGTTCATCCTGACATACTTAGCACCGGGTTCGAATACAACTTGCCTACCTTAGTTCTAATTTCACTTGTATGTAATATATGAGGTTATTTATGTGTTTAATTTTTGGGTGGTTTCAGGGTGATATTTGGGATGCTGATAGCTCTTCCAATTACTCTGGTATACTACATCTTGCTGGGGCTTTGAAGCTGAAGCAGGGAACAGTAGAGCTGCTGATGAAAATACAGACTCTAGTTACTCTAGGTTTTTTTTACCCGTTTTGATATGGGGGTTTTTCCTTCTCTAACAGAACACAACATAGATCAGAAGAACTTAGAGAGAGAGAGAGAAGAGAAGAATAGAGATGGAGGAGAGAGTGGGGGAAGAAGTTGAAGCCAAGTTCTCTTCACACAAAGGGTGAGAGAGAGAGAGAGTGAGAGAAGACAGACATTGAAAATTGACCATTGGGATGAAGGAGTAGAATTTATGTTGTCTTTTCCTATATTTTTGGCCTTTATGAATCTACCTTGTGCTTCGTTTTTTTGCTTTTGTTCTTTTGATGAAGAAAGTGAAGCTTGTTTGTAGTTCAGATATCTCTTCTTTTTAACCTTTTTAAGGTCAAAAAGATTTTAACATTTTAACCCAATTGGAATCTCTATGCACAAGAGCAACAGAGAGGGAGACACAGATTGATTTCTTTTCATGAAGAAAGTGAAGCTTATTTGTCTCTTACTTTTTACCCTTTTGAGGTCAAAAAGATTTTAACATTTAACCCAACTGGAATCTCTAGGCCCAAAACTCACACACACAGAGAGAGACAGAGGTGTGCTTCTCCATAAAAGCAAGAGGGGTCACCAAACAGTGCCTTGGAAGGGGTTAAATGGGGTTTAGAGCATGGGTCTAAAAATAGGGGTAACAGCTATATTTTTATAATTGGGGAATGTATTATATATCTGAACTTGTATAAAGGTGGGTCTAGCCAAGATAAGTTTCTTAGGTTGGGTTGGCAAGTGTGTAATTGGTACACAGCTCAATAGCTCATGATGGCTTTAACAAAGCTAGGACTGACCCATGTGGTTTTTACTTCTTCTATAGGCCTCTTGGGAGACTCTGTTTGGCTGCTTATAAATATTATTCAGAAAAGGGCTACCTGTTTTTTTTCTGGTCATTATTTGATTTTGATGCTGTTAAGTGCTAGAAGTGGATGCTAAGAAAATGGGAAATTATTATTATTATTATTATTTATTTTTGGTAAATCAAAAGGGCTAATATTTGATGAAACATGTTTTTCAAAAAAGGAAGTCAATTTTTAAGACATGAAGCAAATGGGGGGGCCACGTTGTTTCCCAAGCCTTTTAAGTCCAAGTTTGTACAAGGGCATTCGTCATTTTGTTGAAGTTTCCCCGACAACCAACCCTGTTTGATTTCAATAATAATGTGATTAATATGCTTTTGGAAAAATATATATACATAAAGTCATTGGGGAAATAATTAGAATTAGATTAGGTTTAGCAGTCGAATCCGTTAGAATTAGATTAGGTTTAGCAGTCTAATCCATTTCGATGTAATAAAATATATATCAGATGTCATTATAAAGTCACCTTATGCAATTTTATCCCACTTACGAATGTCATGTCAGCCAAAAATCACAATGATTCAATGGTTAGTTTTTGAAAAATGCCATAATAAAAGATTTGTGACTTTTTTTGGTTCATCACATTGTTACAATTTTTTCATAGTTTGTTTTCTCAATAACTGACCGTTGGATCACTGCGATTTTTGGCAAACACAGCATTCATAGAGGTGTATCTATTTTAACGATCAATTTTTCAAAATATGTTCTGCAATTGCTCTACTAGAAATCATATAATGCAAAGTTGCATTAGGTGCACTTTATATTACCATTTCCATGTATACACATATACGATATACATGTAAAATGATATGAATGATTACAAAGATGACGGATATTCATAATATATTTGCATTGTTGAATGAAAATTGTGTATGTATTATAAGTGACGATCCTATGTGCATGATTATCAATGCCAATTTCATTCATAGACCCAATAGGGGTGTTCATTTTCATGTAAATATAAAGAGAATAACAATCACCAATTGGAGCTAGCTTAGCTAGTGGGAGTTTGGGTTGTGGGATTTTTAGTTTCAAATTCGAGACCCTTTGTTAGCATTGTTTGTATTATCTGACATTCTTATATGTACTGATAATAATCTTATCTGAAATTCAAGATCGTTATGAAGGTTCAATTAAATTTGGTAGTGCTTAATTAATTAATAACAACTAAGCATAAATAATATCTATTGGGCAGTTTCAATGAATATTATTTTTATAATACAAGATTTACTAACTTTTTGTAAAAATTTTATTTTTTAAACCACACTATTGAAACATATTCTACTTGTACACATATATCTGTCAAATATCGTGTCGATAAGAAATTAAGTACTTCATCCATAAATGTGATATTTTTTTATTTATTAGAAATATAGATTTATAGATCAAATGACTACTAGCATTCAATCAATGTGATATATTTGGTATGTATAAGAAAGATATTAAATCATACTGTAAATTTTACAAAATACGACTTCTGCAAAAAAAAATTTAATTAAAATTTGTATAAAATTTAATGTAAAAACTTGGGATGTTAGTGATGATTCCAATTGTAACTAATCATATCTACATAATCAAATATTCAAATGTGACAATCAAATACACAGGAACCATGTAGATTTCAAGGGTGATAGCTCTCCCTCTTGAAAAATAATTCATTTATTTATTTATTTATTTTTTTTTTATCCATGTAGCTTATATATTAATATTGAATTTGCCCCCTAAATTTTAAAAATTTGTTTAAATTAACTTTGACTAAATTTTGGAACTCAAAATTCCACTCGATCTAAAGAAATAGGGAGATAATTACTTTTACCAATCACAATTGGCATTGTGAATAAATTTCTATTCATACCTGCAAGATGTTACAAAAACAAAAATTTAGGATATAAATATATACATAAATGTTCCTATTAGCATATGCTGATACTCATAAGTAATTATGGGATGTATATTTTGAAAAACTGAAAATTTGATTGAATATTATGCATATGTATGTATGTCACGCATGCAAAAATCACAGTGATCTAATGGTCGATTTTTCAAATATGTCATTGAAAAAAACTGTGACGGTTTTCAATACTCAGAATTTTTCACAACTTGTATTTTGAAATGTTCACATCAAATCACTATAATTTTTACAGACGTGACATCCATAAAAGATGCATTTTAATCAAACAGTCAGTTTCTCAAAATATACGAAATAGAAACATTACTCTAAATATAAAAGTTCAAAATTTTAAATAAAATTTATATGGGTTCGGATTCTCTGTTTGGATTAATCAATATTTGGGTACCAAAAATCATCGGAAATGAGAAATGAAAGAATAATTTTGAGAGACATATCATGATATTACCATCCAACCAAACAAATCCCACTTGAGAATTTTTGAAACAGAGAATCCCAACAGGAACTTACGTTCAATTCATACGTAAAGATCATTGAATTTAAATAATAATGAAAGGTGGTGTAATAGCTACTATTAATTGAGGTAATTGATAGACGGCTGGAAATTGGTGTCAGAAGAATTGATTTGTAGATTACATACATACCATATATATATATATATATATATATATATATATATATATATATATATATATATATATATATATAGTACGAGAATCTGATTGATTGAGGCACGGCTACTGATTCTTAATTTAGTGGTCCAGCAGCTACGGGGGCTATGTGCTGCATGCGCTGCAAATATAATGAGAGAGATGTTATTATTATCAATGAGACAAATGACAGTAAAAAGTAACTTTTCCTTTTTTTTAACCCCAAACCAACTTGCAGGGTTGTTACATGTCCCATTGAACTTTTATTTCCACTTTTCTAATGAAATTCATTGCATTTTGGAAAATGCTAAAGTTATTGAGAATTTATTCTAAATTTATTGGATGAGATTATTTTTAAAAAGTTAGAATCATTCTATTTGTTCATGTTAGAGGATTACTTTTCTAAATTTTATCAATTACTTTTATTTTTAATCTTTATTCTCATTTGTGACTATCAATGTATTTTCTTGTATTAAAATTCGAGATATCTCTCATAAAAGTGAATGGTGCTACTATACCAATAGATCAATAATCTATGTCGACTTTGCTAATCTTGTAATAGTGTAGAAGACTCGTGATTTAATTTCAAAGCATATAGTCCAATTTCGCCTGTCTTATCACACCAATTATTCAAGATTAGCGATTCAAATCCATTTTTTCTTCATCATTTTAATTTCATCAAAAGCCGAATCTTTAGACTAAAGCATGCACTATTTATGGGATAATAATACTATTAATGAGATAAATTAATACAAAAAATTTCGCCTTTTGTTGTTGATGACCCTCGAATGTTGTTAATGATAGTGATTATTAAAAAGTTCAAGTGACACCAATCTTAATCAAAGCAGACAATTACTTTTTGATGTTTTGCTTATTAATTTCCAAGTGGGTTCACCTTTTCTTAAATTAAACATTCTTTTCTCATGGAGCAGAATGCACTAATTGTACTACCAAAATTGATCATAGTGAATGAAATGATGAAACCAACTCTGTTTTTTGTTTTTAAAAATTATTTTTATTTTGGTTTTTTGTTTTTTAAAAGTATGTGCATCACATGTGCCACTCACTCACTAGTCTGCCTTAAAGCTTTAATTTGGTTTTACTTTTTCTGTTTCAATTGTTTAGGTTTTCCTAGAAAAAGTAGGAAGTGTACTTGGGGTATATGTTGGATGATCCACACCACCAATTTTTTACTTTTTAATGTTTATAGGTTTTCTTAGTTTTATGTGGAGACCATGAAGAGTACTTTCCTCAAAGGTTAGATGTGAACCACTGGTTTCAATGCTAAAAGGTTTGGTGTATATATATATATATATATTTCAGTTCTGATCATGTGCATATATATTAATTTTAATGAAAGTTAACATGTACGATATTTTTAATTAATTGTGAAATATGTATTTTAAAAAATTGACATTCGGATTAGATACTTTTCTTACGAAGTTCATACATACCAAAAATCACTTTGATCAAATGCCAGCATCTCAAAATAAAAATTGACAGTTTTTTTTCAGAGACATTTATGAGAAGCTGACTGTTGTTGGATGACTATGACTTTTGGCATGTGTAAGAATAGTATCTAATCAAACAATCAAATTTTCAAAATATGCATTGCACAATTACCTGTAAGTAGTTTAGTTAAAATAAGCATATGCTAATAAAATTATTTCTATATATTATATTTTTTTTTCTTTACTGCATTTTTCTAAAGCCATTATCCAAATTCATATCAAATTTTGCTACACAAGCCTAGCTAAGCCAATATTGCTTCTTCCCAAGGCTCACAAAAAGGTTTAAGTAAGGAAGCTAATTAATAAGAACTTAAGAAGTGATGCTTCTTTAAAGGTTTCTTCCATCAGACTCTTGAGTTGGGCATTGGCATATTTTCCCTTTTTTTTTTTGGCATATTTACAATAACAAGTAGATGCCTTTATATCAAGTGGTAAAATCTCATCAACATTATATTTTTCTTGGTGGGAAACATGAGTTCATGTTGACCGATTAACACCTTACAACTAAGAAGTTAGCTTAGCGACACTTAAAAAACAAAACCAAAAAAATAGAAGGGGGAAAATATGTTTTATCCCCTGAATTGTAATTTGTTACACCTTGTCTCCTTGTAGTTTTAATTGCAACACATTGTCCCCCAATAGTTTTAAAATATGACAAATAACACCCTTACATCGTTGACCGGCAGTAGAAAAGACAAATAATGATTGATAGGCTTATTTTTTATTGCAAAAACCAGATTCTTCATCTCTACATCCGTCCATCCCCTATAGTTTCACTCTTAATTCTTCATCACTAAAGTCTTATTGATGAGTTTCACTCTTAATTCTATATTATTAGGGTCTTATTGATGGGCTGTCAAACAGGAATATGTCCGTCAAATATTATTTATCTGTTTCACCGCCAATCAATGGACGTAAGAGTACTATCTGTCACATTTTAAAACTATAGGAGGACAATATATTGTAATTAAAACCATAGAAGACAATGTATAACATAGTGATAATTTAAGGGAGGCAAAAATGTATTTTTCCCGAAATAAAAATCACCTTGTCCATGTTAACCAACACACACTTGATAACTAAAAAATGCTTAGGAATATTTATTTTTATTTTTTTCAAAAGGAAAAAAGATAAAAAGAAAAAGAAAAGTATCCTCATAATAACAAGAAAATGGGTTCCTTTAACGTGCATTTAAAAAAAAAAAGGATAAAATGCATTAACCTCCCCTAAGGTTAGGTGTAATTACACGGACCTCCTCTGAGTTTCAGAAAATTCCAACCATCCCTTAAGGTTTGCTACTATGTGCAAACACCTCCCTTCCGTTACATTTTCCGTTAGGAAACTAATGGAAACTGCTGACATCAGCCACTAACTTCCAAAAAATGCCCACTTTACCCTTATTGTGGTTTGTAATGACCTCCCTTAAAGTTTGACATAATTATAAGGACCTCCCCTAAGATATGGAAAATGCAAATGATCCCCCTGAGATTTACATTTATTTGCAAATATGTTCCTTCCAGAAATTGTTGATATCAACCACTAAAATTTTAAAAATGCCCATTTTTCTATAGGCTCAATTGCATAAAAGGTTCTGGAAAAGTGACCGTTGGATTAAATTAAATTCTTATAAATTTCATGCACGCTAAAAATCATAATGATCCAACGGCCGATATTTTGAAAAAATTGACTGGGAAACATTTGTAGCATTTTGAACAACATAGAAGTCACAATTTATTATAATGATATTTTTCACAAATCAACCATTAGATCACTGTGATTTTTAGTAAGTATGAAATACATAAGAAGTTAATATATTAATTCAACGGTCAGTTTTTCAAAATTTGCTCTACAATTAGTTCTATGGAGGTCATCTTATGCAAGTTAAACTTTGTAACAAACTCCCTGATATATATACACACAAGCGCATGCTAAATAGTTTATAGATCCAAACTTAACCGCATATTGTTTCAAATAAAGACTTGAAAAATTGAAAAAATGTGAATTTTTTTCTTGACTTTGAAGGCTTATAACTCATTTATTTCAAATTCAAATTGAGTAAATCAAGTTGCAATCGAAAATATGCCATGAGTACTTTCAATAGCAACTTGAATTACTCAAATTGAAGTTCATATGTGGGAAATATGATCATTCAAAGTAAGTTTGTTGATAGGGGAGGTGGTTGAAAATATATCAAACCTTAGGGAAGGTTGATGTAATTTACATTTATAAAGAAATTAGGGTATTTTAGTCATTTTATGCACCAGTTGACGGAATATGTAATGGAATGGAGGTGTTTGCACATAGCAGGAAATCTTAAGGGAATCATTGGAATTTTTTGAAACTCGGGAAGGTCCGTGTAATTACACATAACCTCAAGAACCTTTTTACGAATAGGTGTTTGTGTCTCGAAAACTAGAAAAGTACGCATGTACTCTTTTAAGACATAGGATGAGAAAACGCAAGAAAATTGTTAGGCCCATCCGGTCTAGATACAAGTACAAGCAAAATACGCATGAAATTGCTTAGGAACTAAAAAAAAACGAGAGAGGAAAAAAAGAACAAGAAAAAATAAAAGAGCAATTTAATCCTCATAGTAACAATTAAAATTTGGCAAAATAATATTGCAATAAGAGCGTTTTCAATGGGGGTGTTATATGAGTTGCTGTTGTTAAAATTTGGCATTGTGATCCAATAACTTGCTCCAATGGGATGCCATTTGAAGTGCCAAAATTTGGCAATAACAACCCTTGTGTCAGATTTGGCATCTCAAATGGCATTTGTCATTTGTGTAGTGTCATACTTCTTTTTTTTTTTTTTTTCCAAAAATGTGAAAAATGCCAAAATATAGTATTAATGCATTGGGGCATATAGGTGCCAAAATTTGATTTTTGCATATCAGATGACATGAATGCATTGGGGGTGCTCTAAGCTTACATTAAGCCATAGGTCAAAAGTTTCTGCCTAATAAATAATCACTTATACCTGTCCTGGATGAGCAGATTAGGCCTACCTATTCACTACCTTAAATGTCAACAGTTCTAACCTTGATGCATTTCCACCAAACTCGTCAATAATTTATAAATTTGTCATTCTCTAAAGTTTTGTTTGGATCTAAAGAAAGAAGAAAAGAATCGAAATGAAAAAAAAAAAAAAAAAAAAAACCCTTCAAAATATTAGAGAAGGAAATCTATTTGTAAGTAATTTTTACCAGTAGCATTTTTTTTTCTCCTTTCTTTCATACTTTCCAAAATCCAAACACAACCTTCGGACTAGAATTGAGAGAGAGGGCCAATCATTTAAATGTTTTGTTCAATTCATTCAAAATCAAAGCTAATTCTATAGGCTGATTACAAGGGATAGTGAGATGAAATTGGACCAGAACTAGCCCTAAACATGATATTAAGCCCACTGATTTCGATGACCATGTGTCGAAACCCAAAACTGGAAGGCCTACATACCTTGCTTTAAGAAGTGGCCCAGTAACTTGCACTCCTTTTCAAGCCTAGCCCATGACATTTCTAACACTGCAAACCCCTCAAGACCTTTTATCTCCCCTTCCCTGCACTATAATAAGGATGTAAATGAGTTGATGTGTGTTCTGTATAGGGGTGAAAAAAAAAAAAGGGCCAAACCAAGAAACCGAATCAAACCGCACTTAAAAAAAAATGGTGTGGTTTTGTTTTAGAATGTCTATGGTTTGGTTCGATTTGAGAAAATCAAACTGTTTTTAATTTTGTTTTGGTTTGGTTTCACTAAAAAACCAAACCAGTTTTAGAAGGATTTATAATTTTTTTTTTCTTTGGTATTAGTAGTATTTCAGATATTAAATACATAAGGTTTACAAATATTAATAATATTACATATATTAGTAGTTTTACAGCTTCTAAGAAGCGCGTGAAATTGATTGCCTTATAACTATTCATTACCATTTTAGTGTGATTAGTTTGATATTATTTTGGAACTTGTTTTGGCCTCTGCATGATTTTATTACTTGTACAGTTGTGCCCGATTCCCATGGTTATGTGACTTATTCGGCGCTTGGGTACTCCTGCGAAACTTCTTACAATTTGCAATCTTCTAGTGCTTATAGAAAAATATTAATAAATAAAAATATTCTTAAAAATAGGGCAACTTAATTATTTTGAAAAAAAATCAAGAAATTGTTCAAACACTTGAAACCATGCAATTGGTTTGGTTTGGTTTAGAATTTTAGTAAACTATTGAAAGCAGAGATGGTTGAAGAAGGGCATTGTTTGGATGCGCTTATGTTAAAAATAGTAAATTGAACTGACCTCATGAAACACGGGCCTAATCGGTCGTTTTGATGCATGAAGCAATTTCATCCATTGTATCTCTTCAAAGGTGATGTGTCTTCATCCTAGATATATCCAAGTACACCCAAGCCACTTCCCACCCAAGCAGAGGATCCAGACCGCTTGATTTTTAACATTTTTGGCAAAATTTTCTAACAAAAAATATAGATTGAGTGAGATGTTAAAAAATTGAGTAAGCCTCAAATTGTGTTGTGAATATTAATTTGTATTATTACACAAATAGCCTTGTAATGTGAAGTAATGGAACTTCTCCCCTTTTGTAAAAGGTGTAGTTTGTTTCTTTATTACATACTTTGAAGCTCTTATTTTGTAACAAATAAATAAATAAAAAAGGAAAAGATGGAAATATCACATTTCCACTTGGGATTAATGTTGGATTGGGCTAATAAACGATTTTGAGTTTAACAAAACCTAGCTAGCTACACCTAAGTACAAACAGAAGTTAGGTTGTAGACGGTTCGGTTTGGGCAGTTTTGTAGCATAAAGTTAGCCAAACCATTTTTAATGGTCTATTATGATTCAAAATCAAACCAAACTAAAATAGAAGGCAAATCAAACTAAACTGGACCGTATGGTTTAAGCGGTTTGAACAATTTTTAATCACTCTTGTGTTGGAACCAGTTTTCAAACTTGGTGTAGTGAATTTCACAATTGATTGCTTCAAGAAGCGTTATGGAGTCCTTTTCTAAAGACAATATTCTCCCCCACCAAATAGTTGCACCGAGTTGCAGCAAATCTGGTTAGAGGATACAATGAAGCTCGATTTATGGATCTTTTACTTGCGTTTGCACAAATATGAAAACATATCAAAATACTTTTGGTTTAAACAAATGAATCAAGACACTTGTATTCAAACTTGTAGAATATGAATACAAGAAGAGAGAGTTTCTAAAGAGAGAGAGAGAGAGAGAATTTTTGGATGTGTAGAAATGGCCACATGCAGCCCCTATTTATAGACATAGAGGTACCCTTTCATAGGGGTGTCTTAACCACCTACACCCTTTTGGGTTTAACCTATACTTTCAGATTGCACCCGTTCACAATCAACAGCCTAGATTAGTCCTTGGCACCTTTTCACATAGCCATTTCCCCTCGGCACTTTTTCAAATAGAATATTTTAGAATATTCTTTAGCATATTGTAAAGAGCTCAAAAACTCTTTTTGCTAAAACTCTTTGAATTATACAAGGAAGGTTTTTGAAAATACCCATAAAATAGATTTATTTTGAAAATTTTCCAACAATCCCCCACCATTTTCAAAATTATGGATGATATTTTTAGTCCACTTGACAGCCTTATGCTTCAGTGGAGGTGTCTTGTCTTTGAACTATTAAGAGTTAATCAACTTAGCCTCCTTCCTTTCACATTACAGGTTCTAAGCATTTTAACCTTGGGATATTAACAAATTTAAAATTCAAATGCTTGCAATCACGACATATGGTGTACTTTACTCATTGAACTTAAGGACTTGATGTTTCAAGTGTTGAGTCGAGTTTCCATCAAGAGTGATTTTATTATGTGGGCTTAAGTCCCATCCCTTTCGATGTTTTCCACACCAAATCCATTGCAAGTCCTTGTTAAAGGGTCAACCAAATTTTGACTTGACTTAACATAATCAACAGCTATCACACCATCAGTTATCATTTGCCTGACATTGTTATGTCTAAGTCTTATATACCTAAACTTAGGATTATATACTTGGCTATAAGCCCGTGATAAAGTCTCCTGATTATCACAGTGCAAAGATACTGGTGGCATAGGTTTTGGCTACATAGGCAATTCCAATAACAAGTTTCTCAGCCACTCTGCTTCTTTGCTACTAGAAGCTAATGCCACAAACTCAACTGCCATAGTTGAATCTATAATGCATATTGCTTCTTAGATCCCTAAGAGACAGCTCCTCCTTCAAGAGTAAAAAACCTACCACTCATTGATGAATGATCTGTAAGCTGACCGCCTTATGGCGGGATCGCTTACATGTGAATGGTTTAGAGTAAGCCATAATTGGTTAACCAAATCAAAGGAAAAAATAAACAAAATAGTATCCCAATCAAAATTATTTGTGCCATGAATTGGTAGGGTTGTTTATTCTCTATAATGCTATATATATAAGGAACATTTATGTATTTGATCAAATTAGGGTTAATAGAGAAGAGCAAGACTTGAGTGTGTCTTTATCTTCTTTGTGAGTTGTTCCTTAGGGTTCTGAGAGGGTGAGTTGTGTGGGGTGTACATAGGTTCAAAGGCTTGGGTTTTGGGTATAAACTTTAAGCAGAATCGTTTGTATTGCTCATCTTATTTTTCTCATAATGAAAAGGAAAACGTGATTACCCTCGTGGATGTAGGCTTTTTGGGTCGAACCATGTAAATCGTTGGTGTATTTCTATTTTGTGTGTTTGTCTATTTTTGTGTGCTTCACTGCCCAAGTGGGTCAAAATCCCTACAAGTGGTATTAGAGTTGAGTTTAAAAGACATCACACAGAAATAGAATGGCAGCGAAGATTTCAAGCTTTGCAATTGAACTTTTTAATGGCGGCAGTGACTTCACCTTATGGAAATTAATAGAGGGTGGAAAATATTTTAACACGGGAGGGGCTGGTAAAAGCTCTTAGGAATAAGTTCGAAAAGCCATAAATGATGAAAGATGAGGAATGACAAGAAATGAGGGAACTAGCAAACAGTACGATCCAGTTATATCTCGGAAATAACACTCTTGGGGAGGTCATCAATGAAACTAATCCATCAGTTCTTTGGGCTAAGTTGGAGAGCAGGTATAAATCCAAGTCTTTGTCTAATTGGTTATTTCTAAAAAAAAAAAAAAAACAACTTGATGCATTACAAATGGCAGATGGAACGAACTTTATAGTGCATTTGGATGAGTTCAATAGGATACTAATGGAGTTGAATGCTATTGGTGCCAAGATTGAGGAGGAAGATTAGGCGATGCTCCTATTAAACTCTTTGCTATCTTTATATGAGCATTTGAGGACTACACTGATGTATAGGAAATACACCATTGGTTTAGATAAGATTGTTGCAGCTTTTATATCCCATGAGGCATTAAGGAAGAAAGAGAGTGACAGATCATCAGAGGAGGGTATCATGGTTACATCAGATGGTGGTAAAAGAAAAGGCAGGTCGATGGAGAAGCAAGAAAGGGTCCTCACAAAATAAGGGTCGTTCTACGTCAAGGGGTTACTATTTATAGTGTTACTATTGTGATTAGAAGGGTTATCGGCTTAGAGATTGTTCAAAGCTAAAGGCTGGCAAGGCAAAGAAAATGTCATCTAAAGCAATAGTTATATTGGATTCGAATGAAGAGGATGTATAAATGGTTTTTTCAAATTCGGAGAAATTAGATTGGGTGTTAGACTCTAGTTATTCGTCTCACATATGTGCAGTTAAAGAATAGTTTACATCATATCAAGCATGCAACGGTGGTACCGTCAGAATGGCTAACAACACAATGAATAAAATTGTTGGCATGGGAACAATGCAATTTCATAGGCTTGATGGGAGTATTTGGACTTCAGTAGGGGTTAAACATGTGCCAGGTTTGAAAAATAATTTAATTTCTTTGGTATTATTTGATTCAATTGGTTGCAAGCTAGTTCTCATTTGTAGGAGGAGCTCTTGAAGTTATTAAAGTTGAAAAGTTGATATTACAAGGGCGGATGGTTAGTAATCTGTATAGGCTTGTAGGGAGTGTTGTGACCAGTGAAGCTTCTACAAAATACAATAAAAAAAGTACAGAATGGAAAAATACACAAGGGAAGTGTATGGGTAAGCAACAAGAGATTCAAAATGTTAATGAAGTAAAGGTGCATGCATGTGGAAAGAAGTGAGTCTCTTTTGCTTTGGATGTGGTTAATGGCGGTAATCTCTTTAATTATGCACATGGAGGAGGAGAGATGGGACCACATCGTATGCCAAAGTGAGTTTTTCACGGCACCCCGGGTGTGGGGGTGCGAGGCACCTCGATGAGGGGGTGTACCCATGGAGAATCATCCCACATCGGCGGAGGGGGTGATTGTAAGGTGTACCGCCTTATGGTGGGATGGCTTCCATGTGAATGGTTTAAAGTAAGCCATAATTGGTTGACCAAATTAAAGGAAAGAATAAACAAAATGGTATCTTAAGGTGTGTGATATTTGTTTCCTATAAGGCACTATGATTTGTGCCATGAATAGGTAGGGTAGTTTATTCAGTATAAGGCTATATCAGGAGTATTTATGTATTTGGTCAAATTAGGGTTGATAGAGAAGAGCAAGACTTGAGTATGTCTTTATCTTTTTTGTGTGTTCTTCCTTAAGGTTATGAGAGGGTGAGTTGTGTGGTGTGTACAAGGGTTCAAGGGCTTGGGTTTTGGGTATAAACTTTAAGCAGAGTCATTTGTACTGTTCATCTCATTTTTCTCATAGTGTAAAGGAAGATCTGATTACTCCCATGGACGTAGGCATTTTGGGGCCGAACCACGTAAATCGTTGGTGTATTTTTACTTTGTGTTTGTGTATTTTTGTGTGTTTCGCTACACAGGTGGGTCAAAATCCCAACATGATCTTCACGATCAGTTATCCAACTAGCATCCGTGTATCTTTCTAGAAATGAAGGATATCTACTGTAGACTATTCCATAATTCATAGTTTTCTTCAAGTATTTTTAATTCTCGATCAACAGCATAACAATGCAAACTACAAGGATTACTAGTATATCTACTAAGTTTTCCTACTGCAAAGGCAATATTTGGTCTGTGCACGTCATTGTATACATTAAGCTACCAATCACTCTATAATACAATAATTGATTAACAACCCTACTAGTATTAGGATACAGTTTCAATTGTGAATCAAAAGATGTTGACATAGGTGCATTATCAAACCGATTAAATTTTTTAAAAATTTTCTCAATATAGCACGTCTGGGTAAGAATTAAATTATTGTTTTCTCTCTTAATCCTAATGCCCAAGATAACATCAGTTATGCCCATAACTTTCATGTTAAAACTAGATGATAAGAAATGTTTAGTAGTTTCTATAATATCATAATTAGTACCAAAAATTCTCATATCATCTACATATAAGCATATAAACACACCTTTATTACCAGTAAAGTTGTTGTACATATTTATCATATTCATGTATCCTAAAACCATTTGATATTACAATCTTACCAAACTTTTCATGCCACTGTTTAGGATCTTGTTTAAGTCCATAAAGTGATTTGATAAGCTTACATACTTTGTGTTCTTGACCTGGCACAACAAACCCTTCTGGTTGCTCCATATATATCTTTTCATCTAACTCTCCATTTAAGAAAGCTATTTTAACATCCATTTGATGAATCTCAAACTTATAGATAAAAGCTAGAGAAATTAATACTCTAATTATTGAGATTCTAGGTGACCTTTTAACGCCCCAACTTAACATCCGTACTGACCCTTCCAGATAGGTCGACACGTGTCAAGATGGAGGTACAACCTGACCTGCTCATCCGTATTTCCTCACGAGACACAAAAATAATATATACATTTAACAAAATGAAATGTCATGTCCATACATAATGTCCCAACCGTTATACATAATATATATCCAATAAATCAAATAGAATTGCTAACAACCCTGGCAAATAATTAAGTAATTTATAATACTTATCAAAATATGCCAATACAGATAATACATCTAGCATAAGAATACAAAGACGCACAAACACCTACAACCTTAATGCAAACCGTCAATCCTTTGCAAGGGATTGAGCTGAACCATAAATGCAATCTCCCGGGTCAACCTGCAAACTGCTGCACACAAAGCAGGAGTGAGCCTTGAATTGCTCAGTAGGAATAATATTATTTCTATTAGATAGTTAACAACACAATAATGTGCGAGAAATTTTATATAAAGCATTTATCTTTAATGTTCAATGAATTTATAAAACAATTTGAAGATAGAGTTTAAAGAAAGGTGGGTTTCCGGAGAAAAAAAAAACCACAACAAAGAAACAGGGAATTTATCTTACCTATAAAACAAACCAAGCCTTAACACGTAGACTAGAACCCAGTACCTTCATCCTCCGTATCATAATATAGATTCATGAAAATAAAACTCAAATGATATAATTTGATCCATATACGTAAATTCATACACACATATACACACATATTTATTCTCGTTGGCATGAAAGTTTTCTTGATACCAGTGCCATTCCATATACCCATATTCATGGAAGAGAAGTTTTCTCCAGACTCTATCATCAACCATATCCAGAATATAAATAACAGATAGAGGAGTTTTCTCCAGACTCTATCTCATTCATATCTGATCACCATGTCATAAACGTAGATAATTTATAATATACATCATTACCTCATATAGAGATTAAGGAGTAACTTACCTGAACCACAGTCATGCATTGTAACCAGATGTATCGATGTCTAGAACCACAGTTCAACCACCATACAAACATATTCTCCAATAACATCGTTTTGTAAGAACAGATATCACTTAAATACAAATGAGAGTAATCGTTTCGTATTCCATCGTAATTAGTATAAAATAGTTCACAAGGCAAGTCACTGTCCAAAACGAAAATACATTTCTACACATTGCTTGTGATCATCACTTTATTTTTAAATATTGAGTTTAATTAAAATGTAAGGAAATGGCTAGTTGAAATAACTCGTTGTCTTTCTTATTTGTAAAATAGTTCAAAAAGTCAGGCATACAAGTATAAAACTAAACGTCTTAATTTTTCTTACCAAAATATGTCATAATATGCCTTTGTGATATTTCAAATAAATAAATGCAGTGAAAAGCTCATTCTCGTATTTATAAATATGTTTGATTCAATATTAAAATAGGTATTAAGCAAAGGAGTAAGTTCTTAAACATTTCAGTGCCATGCCTTGGTTTTCTTTTCATAAACATATCATATAATTTGACAGTTCAATAGTAATAACAATAATATATATTTCATGTATCTATTCGATGCGACATCTTTCATTGTTCATATTAATCAAAGATGTATGAAATTCACATGATTCTTAAATCAATGATAGAATCGCTGAAATATTTTTCAATAGTAAAAGTGTACTTATTCCTACCTCAATTCCACAGTGATTCCAACCCCTTTACGGCTCCACGAGCTTCCCAAATGCAATGCTCAATGCATCCCAATGCAAGTTGTTCTCCAAAGAACCTTTCAAACTGGATACAATAAATAATGCAAGCAAAGCATCACAAGAAAGTACAAAAGATCTACATTTTCAAAACTAAAGCAACTAGCTTCTCAAAACTGCTCACACGCGACTCCAATGACTCAAAACCCCAAAATAATAAACCAATGGTCTTAAAACTTCCAAGATATATTCTCAATAATGTTTAGACGCTTCATGATGAATTTCGTGGCCAAATGCCAAATGGTTCGAAAGATACAAGCCAAAGAAGATAGAGTGTACACAAAAAGGCAAATCGGGTATTTTCCAAAATATTTATCTTTCCAAAATTAATCTGACTCCAAGGCCACAATATTTAGAAACTAGACTTCATAAGCTTTCCGTACATATAAGTACGCCCAAAACGGAGTCCATATGAAAAAAGTTATGAAGGAAATAAGATAAATGAAGTGAATTGAGTTTCTGTCCAAACAGTCGTCTGTTTGGCTCAAACAATCGACTCTTTAACTTAAACAGTCGACTCTTTGGATCAAACAGTCGACTGTCTCCCGATAATTCCAAAAAACTGGATATTTTGAATTACAAATCAACTCCAACAACTTAAGATAAACCCACAAAACTCATGAAACCAACAATACAAGCTTTAAAGACATTAGATTCTCAACAAAAGCACAAAACAATAAATCAAATCTAAGGATCCACCACGAACTCAAACTAAAAACCCATAAAAACCCATTTATTAGCATCAAAGCTTTAAAACACTTCTAACCCTTTTTCAAAGCACAAATCACAACCCAAAAACATAAAGAAACACCGTGAACAACAAGACCAAAACCTAACTCCCAAACCTCTAAAATCCGAAAATAACCCAAGAAAAGTAATGAAAGTAAAATAAATACACAAGAACTCACCTTCATGATGATGGCACAAGCACCGGCGAACTCCGGCGACCGGCTCCTCCCCAGCTCACGGTCATTCCCTCTCTTGGCCATTCTCTCTCTCTGCCGAAGATGAAAATGAAGATTTTAAAATATCCAATGGCAATGTTGTAAATAATTCAATTTTTTTTAAATAACATATTTAAGCCACATCATCACTTAAAATGAATAAAATAATATTTTAGAAATCCGGGTTATCACAGACCTGGCATAATAAACCCTTCTGGTTGCTCCATATATATCTCTCCATCCAACTCTCTATTTAAGAAAGCTATTTTAACATCTATTTGATGAATCTCAAATTTAGTATAATTATTGAGATTCTAGTAATAGGAGCATAGGTGCCAAAATAGTCAATTAAAACATTCTTTTTGAGTAAATCCCTTTGCAACCAATCTAGCTTTAAACTTGTCTATTGTTCCATCAACCTTTATTTTCTTTTTGAATATCCATTTTGAAATTCTGAGGAAACAATTTCTTAATGAAAAAGGTTGCTTTTAATTACCCAGCCATTAAATGGTGATCAGTTGATGGTTATGAAACATAAGCAATCACACAATATAACACCAGATATACGAGGAAAACCCTAACGGATAAAAAACCTCGGGAGCACAGAAATCACTATGAAATAATCACCACAATACAAGAAAGGTAAAACTACCAACAAAGACGCTTGAATCCACAAACCAGTAGAATCCCTTTCTTTGACAAGCAACCTGCGAGTCCACGCAGCTTTCACAGTGCTTCCACCGTTTGAATCCACAAACCTAGCTCCACACACCGCAATCCACGATGCACACGGAAATCCACCGTACAACGGAACTCCACCGTTAACCAAAACCAAAGTATGGGGTTTTGTATAGCTAAGCTATAAGGAACTATGCATATGACAATGAAGGAAAGTCATAAAGACTAAGTATGCATAGTTATAGTGAGAGTGAAGCCAAAAGCAAGTGAAAACTAGGGTTTTAACTTGGGAGCTTTTTCAAAGCACTTCACACCCCCAAAAAGACCAAGTGATGGGGTATATATAGTAGCAGCATAACCTAGGGTTTCAAATAGTGAAAAAGAGAGAGAAACTTCGAATTTTGAAACAATATAGGCTAAAATATACGAGAGGATCGATCCTGCAAAAATGACCGGATCGATCCAAAGTCCTCTGCCTCTAGGATCGATCCGGGCACGAAAGCTGGATCGATCCTCTTCTGCAGTTCACAAATAGGATCGATCCTACCAAAAATGCCGGATCGATCCAAAATGTTCCATAAGCCAATTTTAAATGATTTTCAATGTAAAATGACCTATGTGCATATAAGGATCATACTTAGGTGATTGGGGCAATTTAAATCACCTATGGTCATATCGCCAACCTAGGAACTAAGTCGAACTTACCTTCCTAGGAATTTAAACCAAAACGGAATACAAAACAAGCTTGAGTACTTGATGTTAACGAGAAGTTGCGTTACTTTCGAGCTTGATGTAGTCACTGAGCTTTCAGGGATTACTGGCTTGAGTTCAATCACAGACACTGGCTTTTGTCAGTCGAATTAGCCAACATATACAAATGGTATACCTAACACATTTTAAACCAATTGGTTTGGATTCAGGAGGTAAGTCAACAAGTAT
>JAESVK010000766.1:148476-186976 GCA_017140935.1 Hamamelis virginiana
AATTTGGGTACATTACGGGACTGTACTCAGGATACAAACTAGTACTCAGCGCTATCTTTAATTGTTGAGATGTTGAAAAAAATATTTAAAGACTTCCGCACGCGTATTTTGAAAAACTGTGTTAATTTTAAAAAGAAATTACTCAAAAGATAAGCGCTTGGTGTTTTATGTCACTGTGGCATTTCCGCATAGGGGTAACCCTGTGTGGGGTGTTACAGCAGGCCTAGGTGGTGACGCAGGCGGAGAGTCACCAAGGTCAGGATTGGGAATATCCTGATATGCACGGCCTCGAGAACCACGACCCCGACGAGGCGTACCAGCCCGAGAGGAGGATGCACGAGATGTCCGGGCACGCTTACTAGTGCCAGAGGAACTAGCACCCCCAACCATAAGAACCAAGAGAGCAATAATACCCAAGAAAGCCATTGAAACCCAAACTTAACAATTCTAGGGCAAGGAAAATGGAGAGAATGCAAAGGAGTAGAGAGGTTCTAAGAGAGAGAGAGACGGTTATGAAAGCATAAGAAAAACCAAAGAAAAGAAATCAAACATATATGCTTCGCGGGAATGAGAAGAGTCAGAAATTTAAAAATCCCGAGAATAGGATCGATCCGGCAAATTTTTCAGGATCGATCCAAACCCCTCTGATTAGAGGATCGATCCGGAAAAATAAGCTGGATCGATCCAAACCACTCTGAGCAGGGGATCGATCTGGTAAAATAAGCTGGATCGATCCAAAACACTCTGATCAGGGGATCGATCTGGTAAAATAAACTGGATCGATCCTCCCCTGTTTTGTTTTGAAAAACACTTGAATTAAAGCAAGAAAATACAAGGGAACATTTTTACCTATTGAGTCATTAGCAACAATGAATGAGACAACTTAAACCATGGTTATAAACAAGAGATGCAATAAACTTAAAGAACATGCACTCTAAACATTCAATTTCTCAAAAATGTAACCCATGATAAGCTTCATTAACAAAAACCACTTGAAGTCATGAGAGTCAAACCAACCGATTTCACTTCTGAAGACAAGTGAAAGCCCTCTAATAAGCAAGAATGAGAAATTATATTTTTTTGATATTTCAAACATGCATTAGGGAGAAGAAATGACAAGAGCTCAAAATCAATTCGAACAGGCTAGTATTTCAAATACAACTTTGAGAAATTTTTGGCTCTTTTCATTATCATAGCACTTTTGTGCCTTCAATAACATGGCAAATTGACAAATTGCCTTTTCTCACATAATATTTCTTTGAATGAGTCTTTTCATTGGCCTTTGAATAATTTTTCTCATATTTTTTAAGTTGTACGAAAAATTTGAACTAGCAATAACAACGTAACAGGGAGCTCATCATCAAATAGAAAGAAATACTTTAGACGAAGGAGGTGAGAAGGTGCAAACATTGGCACAGCATGTTTGGGCTTTAGAAGAGGCTTTCGGTTATCGGTCAACTCATGACATCAAATATTTTTAGAAAGAAGGATATCATGAAAACATTTAAGCGAAAATATTGATAGAATTCATGTTAAGGAAGATAACAAGCTAACTCTTCGAATATAAACAAGGTTTAACATGAATCAAAAACATTCAACCATATGCTCAAAAAGTGATATGAACCCAACAATCTTTTGACAAATAAACTATTAAGAACAAAATAAAACAAAAGAAAATATGCATTCATAACAATAACTCCCCCTCAATAAGATACCTAATGAGAAAGAACCACAGAGGTTCCTTACAAGAATAGTTTAACGTCTTTGCGGACGCAAGGTAGTTTAACGTCGTTTCGGACGGAAGAAAGAACTAGAACTCAATCAATAGAGTAAACACCCAAAGATTTTCGAAGATATTCAAACCTAAGACCATCTAAGGGTTTTGTGAAAATATCAGCGAGTTGAGATTTAGTAGGAACATACACAACAGACAGGACGCTATCTTCTACAAGATTTCGAATGAAATGATAATGAATGTCTATGTGTTTAGTCCTAGAATGCTGAACAGGATTTTTCGAGATGTTGATAGCACTTTCATTATCACAGTATATGACAAGATCAGATTCAAAAATCCCATAATCAGAAAGCATTTGTTTCATCCAAAGAAGCTGAGTGCAACAACTTGCAGCAGCTATGTATTCAGCTTCGGCAGTAGATAAAGATATGGAGTTTTGCTTCTTACTGTGCCACGAAACAAGAGAAGTTCCAACATAGAAGCAACCACCTGAAGTACTCTTTCGATCATCTACATTTCCAGCCCAGTCGGCATCAGAATATGCAGCCAAGTTCGGGTTAGTATCAAAAGAATACCAAATACCATATGTCAATGTCCCACAAATGTAACGAATGATGCGTTTAACAGCATGTAAATGAGTCTCTTTGGGACAAGACTGAAACCGAGCACAAACACCTACACTGAAAGAGATATCTGGACGACTTGCCGTAAGATACAGCAAACTACCTATCATGCTACGGTATAAAGTATGTTCCACATCAATACCACTCAAATCTTTGCCTAACTTAGTGGTAGTGCTCATAGGAGTGCGAGCATGTTTGGCACTTTCAAGACCAAACTTCTTAATCAACTCTCTAGCATATTTAGATTGACAAATGAACAATCCATCACTAAGTTGACGAATTTGAAGACCTAGAAAGCAAGTGAGTTCACCTACCATACTCATCTCAAATTCAGATTTCATCTCCTCAGAAAACGCATGAGCTAACTCACTTGAAGTAGACCCAAAAACGATGTCATCTACATAAACTTGGGCTACCACAAACACATTTCTGACAGTCCTAATGAACAAGGTACGGTCTACTCCCCCTCTAGAGAATCCCTTCTCTTCTAGATAAGTGGTAAGTCTTTCATACCACGCCCTAGGAGCTTGCTTCAGACCATACAAAGCCTTTTTCAGCTTATAGACATGTCTAGGATAATGAGGATCCTCAAACCCTTTTGGTTGTTCAACAAAAGCTTCCTCCTTTAAAAATCCATTCAGAAAAGCACTTTTAACATCCATTTGATAAACCTTAAACTTCAAATAACAAGCAATGGATAGTAAAAGTCTAACAGACTCAAGACGAGCCACAGGAGCGAAAGTTTCATCGAAATCAATACCTTCCTCTTGAGTGTATCCTTGAGCTACTAACCTAGCCTTATTCCGAATTATGATACCACTCTCATCAGATTTATTCTTGAAAATCCACTTGGTACCTATAACATTTTTATTCGAAGGCCTAGGTACAAGATCCCAAACATCATTCTTAGTAAATTGACCTAACTCTTCTTGCATAGCAAGAATCCAGTTTTCATCAGTTAGTGCCTCTTTCACATTCTTAGGTTCAAAAGAAGAGGTGTAGCAAAGATGATTTACCTCATTCTGAATCTGCCTACGCGTTCTCACACCTTCACCAACACTTCCAATAATGTCAGTGGAAGAGTGTCTCTTTTGAACCCAAGTAGGATTAGTAAGAGAAGATTGAGAATCAAGAATTTGAACAGAATCATCCTCAACACTTGAAACATTTGGGGTATCACATTCCTCATCAACCAATTCATCTCGAGGAGTGTTTTGACTATCATCAATAGTCACATTAATCGATTCCATGACAGTAGATGTCCTAAGATTAAAGACTCTATAAGCCCTACTATTCATAGAATAACCCAAGAAAATCCCGTCATCACTACGAGAATCAAATTTCCCCAAATTTTCTCTATCTCTCAAAATGTAGCACTTACTTCCAAAAACACGAAAGTATTTAAGATTAGGCTTCTTGCCTTTCCACAACTCATAGGGAGTTTGAGAGGTACTGGGCCTCACATAAACACGATTAACCGTATGACAAGCAGTGTTAACCGCTTCAGCCCAAAAGTGTTTGGCCACATTATTCCCTAAGAGCATGACACGAGCCATCTCTTGAATAACTCTATTTTTCCTTTCAACAACTCCATTTTGTTGAGGAGTTTTAGGAGCAGAGAATTCGTGTTGTATTCCTTGATCATCACAAAATTCAGCAAATTCGGAGTTTTCAAACTCACGACCACGATCACTTCTAAGTCTAAACACCTTTCCTATGGTGTTTCCTTTCTCATTTTGAGCCTTTAGACAAATAGCCTTGAATTTATCAAAGGCTTCAGATTTTTCTCTCAAAAAGGCTACCCAAGTATAACGAGTGAAGTCATCCACAACAACAAGGATATAACGTTTTCCACCTAGACTCTCTGTCCTCGTCGGACCCATTAAATCAACATGAACTAATTCCAATGGTCTAGATGTACTAACGACATTAGTCCTTTTATGAGACACACGAGTTTGTTTTCCCTTTTTACAAGGTCCACAAACACTAGAACTTGAAATCTTGGCAAGTTTAGGCACACCACTGACAAGTTCTTTGTTTATCAGCTTATCAAGATCTTTGAAATTCAAATGACCTAAACGTTGATGCCACAGTTCAATATCATCAACTTTAGCACTGTTACACTTTAAAGAAGTATTAGCAAGTAAACCATAACAGTTATCAGAAGTTCTTTCACCTTGCATGATAATTTTACCATCTTCATTTAACACAGTACATAAACATTTAGTAAAACTGACAGCAAAATTATCATCACACAACTGACTAATACTTATCAGATTAGCCTTAAGTCCATCAACATACAAAACATTTTCAAGCTTAGGAAAGCCTGGGGCTTGAACAATTCCTTTCCCAACAATGTTTGACTTACTCCCATCACCAAAAATAACAGTCCCACCCTTACAAGAGTCAAGATGAACAAAGAGGGACTTGTCACCAGTCATATGCCTAGAGCACCCACTATCAAAATACCACTGAGAATTATCTTGTGCGTGCAAAGCAGTGTATATGACCATACATCTAAGATTCGAAGATCTAACCCAAACTTCCTTAGTCTTAGAATTAGCTTTGTGGTTAGACACAACCTTGGATTTCACCTTAGAATCATTAACCTCTTGACCCCTCTTCCAATTCATGTTTGAATTAGTCAATTTCTTGACTTCTTCATTCAACATTTGAGATTTTCTTAACAAAGTATCAATTTGACTTTTAACACTCCCATTATGATAACTTATTAAGTTTTTCTTGGGAAAAGTCATGAGTTTGTAACAATTGGGTCTAATATGACCTTTGACACCACAATAGTGACAAATAGGAACAAATGAGGCTTTGGGAGCAACATACCTACGAGAAGTAGGAGTGAATTGATTGGGAGATTTTCCTTTGTCAATCTTAGCTTTTGGAGCTTCGATATGAACATTAGAGGTTTTAACCTCTTGAGAATTAAAACCTAACCCTTCTTTGCCAGAATTACCCTTAACAGTACCCAACAATTGATTGAGTTGATCCGATCTTTTGTCAAGTTTGATTCTAAGATGACAAGCATTATCAAGTTCCAATTTGAGATTGGCAATGAGAGAGAGATACTCTTTCTCTTTTTCAGACTTAAGTGAAACCTCACTTTCCAAAGACTTAACTCTTTTGGTCAACACAGAATTTTCTTTTTCAACCAAAACAAGTTTTTCAGAAAAGGTAACTCCTTGACCTTTCAATTGAGAAACAGTTGAATCAGCAACAGTGATATCATCCTTCAAAGAATCTCTTTCTTTAGCAAGATTTTTGAGCTTAATGGCCAAATTAACATTTTTCTTTCTAAGTTTCATGGCATCATCAAACAATTCATCAAAAGCAGACTGCAAATTATCTTGTTCAAGAGCATGATTATTATCCTCTTCAGATTCAGAGAATTCATGAGATTCAATTATAACAGAAGTAGACTCACCATTACCATTAGATGACTCACCTAATTCAACAATGTTATTCAAGTCAACAGTAGACACAACAAACGCAGTGAAATTTTCAAACTCTTCAAAATCAATGTCTGATTCATTCACTTCTTCCTCATTGTCACTAAGAGTAGCACAATTAGCTTGATTTTTAGATCTATTCTTACTCTTTTCAGGACATTCAGCAGCTCTATGACCTTGTTTATGGCAATTAAAGCATTCATTCCTAAAATTGGTCACAGGTTGTGATCTTTTGACAGTAGAGTTGGACGAAGATCCAGAAGATCCAGACTTGTTGAAATTTCCTTGTCTAGAGGAGTTGCCCTTTTTAAACTTGAGATATTTTTTGAACTTAGCAAAAAGAGCAACATCCTCATCATCAACATTCAACTCATCATCAGAAATAGAGCTATCTTCCCTAACAGACTTTAAGGCAATAGATTTAGACTTTTTAGGTTGCCTCAAAGTCAATTCAAAAGCTTGAAGAGAACCACAAAGTTCATCTACTCTAATCAAGTCCACATCTTTGCTCTCCTCTATGGCAGTGATTTTTGGTTGAAATCTATCAGGTAAAGACCTTAAGATTTTATTCACAACAACTTTGTTAGCAATAACCTCACCAAGATTAAAAGAGGTATTAACAATGTCATTCAACTTAGCATAGAAGTCAGAAAAAGATTCATGATCTTCCATTCTAAGAAGTTCAAAGTTAGAAGTTAAAATCTGAATGCGAGATTTTCTAACTTGTCTAGTACCCTCATGAGTAACTTGCAAGACATCCCAAGCTTCTTTCGAAGTGGTGCATGTCATTATCCTACGATATTCTGAACCAGATACACCATTAAAGATGGCATAAAGACCTTTGTTATTCCAGCTACTCATTTCTAGGTCAGATTTATCCCATTCCTCAATAGGTTTGGGAACGATAACAGAATCTTTTAACATAGTAGGACGATTCCAACCCGATTCAACTAACATCCACACTCTATCATCAATAGACTTTAAGTGAATCATCATTTTGGATTTCCAATAAGCATAATTTAAACCTTCAAATAAAGGGGGTCTTGAGTTTGAGCCACCTTCTTTCAAGAAATCCATTTCCTCAAAAACAGGAACACACTCAGGTATTTAAACCTTACAAGTGAACCAGCTCTGATACCAATTGAAATTCTGAGGAAACAATTTCTTAATGAAAAAGGTTGCTTTTAATTACCCAGCCATTAAATGGTGATCAGTTGATGGTTATGAAACATAAGCAATCACACAATATAACACCAGATATACGAGGAAAACCCTAACGGGTAAAAAACCTCGGGAGCACAGAAATCACTATGAAATAATCACCACAATACAAGAAAGGTAAAACTACCAACAAAGACGCTTGAATCCACAAACCAGTAGAATCCCTTTCTTTGACAAGCAACCTGCGAGTCCACGCAGCTTTCACAGTGCTTCCACCGTTTGAATCCACAAACCTAGCTCCACACACCGCAATCCACGATGCACACAGAAATCCACCGTACAACGGAACTCCACCGTTAACCAAAACCAAAGTATGGGGTTTTGTATAGCTAAGCTATAAGGAACTATGCATATGACAATGAAGGAAAGTCATAAAGACTAAGTATGCATAGTTATAGTGAGAGTGAAGCCAAAAGCAAGTGAAAACTAGGGTTTTAACTTGGGAGCTTTTTCAAAGCACTTCACACCCCCAAAAAGACCAAGTGATGGGGTATATATAGTAGCAGCATAACCTAGGGTTTCAAATAGTGAAAAAGAGAGAGAAACTTCGAATTTTGAAACAATATAGGCTAAAATATACGAGAGGATCGATCCTGCAAAAATGACCGGATCGATCCAAAGTCCTCTGCCTCTAGGATCGATCCGGGCACGAAAGCTGGATCGATCCTCTTCTGCAGTTCACAAATAGGATCGATCCTACCAAAAATGCCGGATCGATCCAAAATGTTCCATAAGCCAATTTTAAATGATTTTCAATGGAAAATGACCTATGTGCATATAAGGATCATACTTAGGTGATTGGGGCAATTTAAATCACCTATGGTCATATCGCCAACCTAGGAACTAAGTCGAACTTACCTTCCTAGGAATTTAAACCAAAACGGAATACAAAACAAGCTTGAGTACTTGATGTTAACGAGAAGTTGCGTTACTTTCAAGCTTGATGTAGTCACTGAGCTTTCAGGGATTACTGGCTTGAGTTCAATCACAGACACTGGCTTTTGTCAGTCGAATTAGCCAACATATACAAATGGTATACCTAACACATTTTAAACCAATTGGTTTGGATTCAGGAGGTAAGTCAACAAGTATTCAGGTGTTATTACCCATAATTGAATCCATCTCATCATTGATTGCTTCTTTCCAGAAAGCAACATCCTAAGATTTCATAGCCTCCTCAAAGGTTAATGAATCTGGTTCATAGATAGTGAAATTGTAGTTTTCTTGCAATGGGAATTTCTCATACCTTCTACCAACTACACAATAAAGTCAGGACCAAAGGATTTCTCAGTCCTAGCCCTTTTACTCATTCTTGGTTCAATAGGCTTACTAGGTTCACTCTCTTCTTTGAATGTTGAATTCCTTTTCTTGATTAAAATCTAATCTAAAAATAGTAGTGAACATATTTTCATAAAATACAACATCATGTGATTTGATGATGGTATTTACTTCTATTGAAATATTGGGTTTTATCACCAAAAACCTATAGGCTTTGCTATGTAGAGCATAACCAAGGAATATACAGTAAATTCCTTTTTCACCTAATTTCTTTCTTTTTTGGACCAGGTGTTGGCACACCAAAAAATCGGCCATCAGTTTTTGACCGAAATATAAAGAAAAGAGTTTTGGCTGAGTTTGAAGGAAAGGAATTTCGGCCGTAAGGAAAAAATAATATAAATCGGCCAAATAGATCGTCGGCCACCCTGAAGAAATCAGCCAAGTGGATTGTTGGTCGTCCTAGATATAGTTTAAACTAAGATTGAAAGAAGGAAATTTCGGCCGTAAGGAAAAAGTAATAAAAATTGACCTATGAAGAATCGGCCACCCTAAAAATCGACCTATAAAGAATCAGCCACCCTATAAATCGACATATGAAGAATCGGTCACCCCAGAAATATCGGTCATATGGCCATCCCCTATTTTTAAGGAGAGAAGCCGGTTTAGTGGAGGTCATGGTCTGACACGTGTCAGCATCTGAAGAGAACCAGTAAGTTATAACCGCTAGAACGTGGAAAATGGAAGATGGTTTGTGAAGAAAATGGATAATGGGCCAAAAACATGGGCAGACACTTGTCATCTAAATAGCCAAAGCAGCCTTCCTATAAAAGCCAAAAGAAGTCAAGAAGTGGGACACACGACAATCAACAATCATACATCAATTGCTTTTTATTTTCATGTCTTTCTTTCTATTTGCTTTCAGTTAATTTATTTTCCTAGTTTAAGAGTACTTTATTTCATTTTTGTGGTCAAGTTGTATTCGATCCGTTTTCTCTTCGAATTTTCATCATTTGCAAAGATATTAATCAAAGGAGCTTACGAGGCCAACAATGGTATGTCTCTTGTGATTTGTATTTTTGTTTAAATTCCTTCAATTCCATCATATTTTCACACTTCAAGGCACACACGTCTTTGCATTCAAAGACCCAGAACCTGCAACCTCCTTGATTGTAGTTGGCACGCCCACGTGATAGCTGCCAGGCCGAAGTGCTCATACTTAAGATCCATAGAAAATTTTTTAGGGTGAACATTCTTTGGCACGCCCGGTGGGACGGTAGTGCTAATTATGCCTCCAAGAAAGAAAGACACGGGGATTACTGCCGATTCAGCCGAAGAAGCCAATACTGACTTCCCCTCATCCGTGCTAGACCGAAATAATCCTTCGGTCCAAAGCAGCGGCAATATGGTTGAAACAGTCGAAGAAAATCTGGCCCAAAACTTAATGGCTGCATGTTGTCTGCATTTTGATGAAAGAATGCATGAACAAACACAGGCCACGAACACTCATATGGCCACGATCCTTAAAGGCTCCGCGGACAATAATCGTCAAATAGTCGACGCTATGAGAAATAGCATAGACAGTTTTATGGGGTACATGGTCGAGAAATTGGGGCCAGCTGTCAATCAGCATGTAGCCAATCAACCGCATGGTAGGAATCAAAGGCTATTTCAGCCTGAAATATCAACCCCTAGTAATCCAACATATGGGCAAGTCCAGATCCAGAAAAGGCCTGATTAAGGCTTTGGGGGCAACCTATTGGTATAAATAGCCAACCTTTAGGTTATAACACACCTATAAATCCGCCTAGGCCGATTATTGGTTCAAGCGAGACGAAAGATGTCTCTCCCTACCAAAATTCTGGGGGGCAGTATGCGAACTTCGCTGGCCAACCATTAGGCCATAATATGCCCATGAATATGTCTAGGCCTATTATCGGCCAGACTGGGATGAGAGATGTCCAAATCCAAAATAACCAAACCACATCCCTAAACACCCAGATGTCTAGAGGGCAAATATTTATGAATCCAATTTATCAAGATCCTATTTCCGGCCAACAGGCCATCTCATATGTTAGGCCGATGAGGATATTTCCCTATAATACTTCACTAGGTCAAGAAAACCAAAATTATGGCTCTTATACGCCAAATGACCCTAGGATTCATGACCAACAGGCTACTTCATATGTTAAGCCAATGAAAATATCACATAATGTAACGGGTCAGAATAGCCAGAATTGTGGACCGACTTTTCCATATGACCCAGGAGTAGTCGGTAATTATGACCAATGGCCAAATCGGCCACCCATTAACCGTGATGAGGTGACCGATATAATTAGGAAAGAAGTTGGAAGTTTATGCAGACCGAACATACGGACTACTTATTCAAAACCATACCCCGATTACATCAACCAGTTATACGAGTTCCCAAGGAATTACAAGTTTCCTGATTTCGCCCTTTTTTCAGGTGATAACAAGCAATCGACCTATGAACATATCGGTCAATTTACAACCCAGTGTGGAGAAGTAGCTACTAATGGCTTCTTTAAGCTCCGTCTTTTTGCTAGTTCGCTTACTGGGTCGGCTTTTGATTGGTATGTCAATCTGTCGCCAGATTCGGTCAGACAATGGCCGGATATGGAAAGAGTCTTTCACCTTAGGTTTTATAGGGCGGAGGTCGAAGTAACCGTGGTCGATTTTGCACAAATGCACCAAGAGACGGGTGAAAAGGTAGAAGCCTATGTCACTAGGTTTAGAAACGCCGAAAATCGGTGTAGATTTTCCCTCACCAAGGTCGATTGCGTTAAACTAGTTTTAGGAAGACTTAGCCTAGAAAATAGAAAATGTTTTATAGGTCAAAAATTTTACGACCTTAGCCACTTATTATCGGCCATAGTTAGGTATGAAAGAATCCTGAATGAGAGGACTATTGACCATGAAAATATAAAAGAATCGACTTTTAAAGAGCAGTCGGCCATGTCTAAGCCGATTTTCGGTTAATAAAAGGCAAACTCCTAATTAATTTACTAAAAATTCAAAAGGATGTGGGGGGCAAATGTTGGCACACCAAAAAATCGGCCATCAGTTTTTGACCGAAATATAAAGAAAATAGTTTTAGCTGAGTTTGAAGGAAAAGAATTTCGGCCGTAAGGAAAAAATAATATAAATCGGCCAAATAGATCGTCGGCCACCTTGAAGAAATCAGCCAAGTGGATTGTTGGCCGTCCTAGATATAGTTTAAACTAAGATTGAAAGAAGGAAATTTTGGCCGTAAGGAAAAAGTAATAAAAATCGACATATGAAGAATCGGCTACCCTAAAAATCGACCTATGAAGAATCGGCCACCCTATGAATCGACATATGAAGAATCGGTCACCCTAGAAATATCGGTCATACGGCCATCCCCTATTTTTAAGGAGAGAAGCCGATTTAGTGGAGATCATGGTCTGACACGTGTCAGCATTTGAAGAGAACCAGTAAGTTATAACCGCCAGAACGTGGAAAATGGAAGATGGCTTGTGAAGAAAATGGATAATGGGCCAAAAACATGGGCAGACGCTTGTCATCTAAATAGCCAAAGCTGCCTTCCTATAAAAGCCAAAAGAAGTCAAGAAGAGGGACACACGACGATCAACAATCAAACATCAATTGCTTTTTATCTTCTTATTTTTCTTTCTATTTGCTTTCAGTCAATTTATTTTCCTAGTTTAAGAGTACTTTATTTCATTTTCGTGGTCAAGTTGTATTCGATCCGTTTTCTCTTCGGATTTTCATCATTTGCAAGGATATTAATCAAAGGAGCTTACGAGGCCAACAATGGTATGTCTCTTGTGATTTGTATTTTTGTTTAAATTCCTTCAATTCCATCATATTTTCACACTTCAAGGCACACACGTCTTTGCATTCAAAGACCCCAGAACCTGTAACCGCCTTGATTGCAGTTGGCACACCCGCGTGATAGCTGCCAGGCCGAAGTGCTCATACCTAAGATCCATAGAAAATTTTTTAGGGTGAACACCAGGTAATCTAACTATTGCTCTACATCCCCAAGTTTTAAATAACTTATGTTAGGTTTCTTGTTTTTTCAAAGCTCACAAGAAGTAATTTTCTTCCTTTTGAGAGGAATCCTATTGAGTATATGACAAGCCATAAGCAAAGCTTTAACCTAAAAGCTAGTACTTAGCCCAAAGTTAGACATCATAGCATTTATCATTTCAGTTAAGGTCCTATTTTTCCTTTTAGCTACCCCATTTTGTTGAGGTGTATAAAGTGTAGATGTTTCATGTACAATACCAACATTTTTACAATATTCAGGAAAATGAAATTCTCCACCTCTATAAGACCTTAGCCATTTAATTTTAAAATTACATTGGTTTTCAACCTCCATTTTATAAGAGATAAATTTACTAAGTACATCTGTGAAGCATTAGGGAATTTGATGCATCCACATTAGCGGAATTGAGTTTTTGAAAAAGAAAAGGAGTCGCCACATTATTTTTAAGGAATGAGGAAACCATAAAAATATGTTTTATTTTAATCAAAACAAAACAATTTTATATTTTTGGAAAGACAAGATCGACGACCAAAGATGGATTCAGGACTAGGTTATGACGTGGGAAAGTTCTAAGAAACATCTTGTAGGTACCCACTTCACTCTAATTAAAGGTTTCTTATTTTACTTGGGCTATTTAATATCTTATTCACATAACTCCTGCTCATTATGACAAATAAAAAATGAAAATCAAACAAATCCTAAAAACCTAGGACACTTAGTATCCAAGGGCGAACTTGAGCTCTATTAGCGCCTACGTATCTTACAAGTTTCGTAGTAAGCTTCAAAGTCCACGCAGTTCGAATTAACATTGGACTCATCCTATTGTAGGGAACTACGTTCATGCAAATCCTTATTTAAAGGCTTATCAATCAATATTCCAGCCCATTTAAAACTCTATTCTAGAGAGACTTTGTTTTGTAAAATAACTCTTTATTTCAAAAACAAACTTTGACTTTGAAATAATTTTATCTATAAGGACTTTAACTTTGAAAATAACTCTTTCAAAGAGTTCAATTTGATAAAAACAACTTTTTTTTGAGAGTTTTATTTTGATAAAAACACTTGAAAACAGAATTTTGTTTGAATAAAAACACTTAAAGCCAAATCTTGTTTTGAAAACAATTTTATTTGGAAAAAAAAAAAGGAAGTCTCTCAAGACTAGAATTCTAATTGAATTAAAGAAATTAACATAATTGTAATTATTACAATAAAAGAGTCCTATAGGAAACCTCTCCTAACTTAGGGTTTCTAAACTACACTTAATCCTACTTGTATATTGTGGTTAATTCAACCTAAACTAGGCTTAATTTGAACCGAAACATGCTTCTAAGTTTAAAATGCAATTCTGGACAACAACTATATTATATGAAAACATGCTTGAAGTAAATGCAAATGCATGCAAAGAATAAAGAAAGTCTATCCCCTAATGATTTTTATGTGAACCTAGGTTAGATTTCTATGTTAAAAACCCTAAAAGACTTGATTTTTAACATGCCTTAGTTAAATTTAAGTTGCATGGACAGCAACCTAAATTATTCTAGACCAAGTTAGGAATCAACTAAACCCTAAACATGCTAACTAGGATGATCCTAAATGCAACTTACTAACATGTTATCATTATGCATGCATGGAAATAACAACAAAAGTAAACACAATGGCAGAAACTTACCTTGTGCAATCGCTCCCTCATCCACAATTGTATATCACAAAAAATGATGCATAAAATAATAACATAAACATAAACATGCATACTAACTATGAACATGAATTCTAAACATGCATAAGAAATAATAAACCCTAGAACTAACATGCATAAGAACATAAAATAATATACCCTAAAACTATCATGCATATGAACATGTAATAATCCTGAGCTATCATGCAAATCTATCAAAATACTACATACTAGAAGAAAGAAGATCAAAAAGAAAAAAACTTTAAACTATTCTCTCCTTCTAGTAAATTAGTAGAGAAGTTATTTTAGAGAACTAGAATGGAACTTTTCTAGAGAACTAAAAGAGAGAGAAACTCACACTAATGAACTGGAAGAGAGGGAAGAAGAAAAAATGATTAAACTATAAGAAGAAGAGGAGGAATAAATACCTCTAAGGCTACTGGAAATCTTCCTTGAGCCTCCTCTCTTTATGCTTGAGAGCTTCTCAAAACTTGAGTGAGAATTGAATAAAAAACAATGAAGAGGGACCCATATTTATAGATTTTTGGCTCAAGCATAGATGGTCGAGATTAAATTTAATCCAAATAATTGAAGGGCTCATATTGAGTCCCCTAAGGTGTTAGGATATATATCAAATTAGTCCAAACAATTTGAAAGAAATTTGATAAAAGTTTTCAAACCAAACAAAACTCGGAGTTGGAGAAAAATCAGGATAAAGCCAAAGATGACCATCCAACCTTGGACGGTCGACCATCCAGGCTTGGACAGCTATTAGAGAAGAATCCAATTTTTTTTGCAAAAATTCGAGTCTTTTCAGGACTCTCCACTTGTTTTGGACATATCTTTTTCGTTTTAAGTCCAAATTCGATGATTCAAAAGCCAAAACATTCAAGACTTAATCTTCTATGTTTCTTGAAGGTTTTGGGCTCAAAAAACATTAACCAAAGTCAAAAGGTTAGGTTAACCAAGTCGGTTTAGTCGTTTTGAGCCATTTTTGCTCAAATTAGGGTTTAAAAATTGACTAACCGATTGATCATAAAATAATTGCCACTTCTTGAAACATGCTTTAAAAAAAATTTAGGTTTCGAAAAGTAATTTATTTTGAAAAATTGTTGATCATGGTCAAATTAGGTTAAAACCCTAGAAATGGTCAATTGACTACTGTGAACCATTATGAACCAAATCACTCTTAAACCATGACGATACTTGAACCAATCCTAATTAAACTCTAAATATCTATACAAATCCAACAAGAAAAACCGAGACGAATTCAGAGGTCATACAGAAATTATGCGAGAAAAAAGACAATTCTGCCCCTCAATTCACAAAAGTTTTCATTACCTATCGAGTTCGATCGAAATGACTTGAAATTTGATATGGACATTCCTAGACTCTCTAAAAACTAAATGCAAAAAGAATGAATCTAAAATTGGTTAGAAACCTACATGTGATAATAGGCCCTATCTAAATAAGAAAAATCGTAGTTTGGGAAACTAGGGTTTTGAGGCCTATTTCTCCGGAAATAATTGGTCATCCTCGACCAATAGGACATGAGAATGATGAAATAAATGATATAAGTCAAAAATGGAGTATCTACAACATCATTTGAATGTAAAAGATAAATATAAAAATACTTAGAAAAATCATCAATGAATGTTACAAAATACTATTTGCCTCCTCTAGTAGGGGTACTATGCATGTCACAAACATCATTGTCTACTAGCTCAAGCAAAGATGTGGTTTTCTCAATTTTTGGACTGATCGACTCAGACGACGAGGGAGATTATTCCCCGTCAGTGATCAGAATTAATAATTTATAAACCGCGTGACAATTAATCTCAATTCGATTGTGACTAGTGAGCACGGGTGTCGAACCACTGGGAAATGCAGGTTTATATTAAAAAGACTTTTAAGAATCAATTCAAGCGGAAAGAATATTGTCAATTAAATTGGTTGGTGGAAATGCTCCGATTGGGTCGAAGCGAAAACTCAGTAATTAAATAAAGCTTAGTAAAAAATGCAGTTAAGTTGGTGGAATGAGCGGAACTTGGGTGAGAAGCCCATTGAATATCAATTATACAATTTATGTTTATAAAATCCTCACTATAGTAATTATGTATGGTGGTTCTTCCAACTACAAGAAGGAAGTCCCAAAAAGATTATGAATACAGGACCGGCAAGTTTATCCTGGAAAAGAATGGAATATCGCTATCCACCTTAAATGAGGAATAAAGCATGCTGGTTTGTATTCATATCAATAAGAACCATTGCATAATTATATAATTGCAATCACAGATGTACAATTATATTATATTATATTTGGCGATAGTGTGCGGTAAAACCTTCACAACTATGCAATCACATAATACAAATAGAGGGATGTTTATAAAATAGGATTGTAAAATGAATCCAACTTCATCCTCACCCAAGCTTGGAGTATTAGCTACACATCACTGGAGGAGAATATCCTTTATCCAGGACAAGCTTTAAGGGGTCACGGGATGGAAAATACAGTAAAAGCGGTAATTAAATGACTGAATAAATAAGGAAAATGGCAGAAATAAATAAAGAAAATGACGAAAGTAAATAAAGAAAAGTGACTGAAGTAAATAAAGAAAAGAAAAGACTTAAGTAAATAAAGAAAAAGACAGAAAAAGTAAAGAACAGTTCTCAAGTGAGAACTGTGCCATGCATAAAAAGGAAAATAACAGAAATGTAAAGTGCTGAAAATAAAGACTTAATCGGATAGAACAATCCTCAAGTGAGAATTGAGCCAGGCATTAAAAGAAAAATGGCAGAATTGGAATTTGCTGAAAACTGAAACTACCGAATAAAATGCGAAAATAAACTGTAACTTGAATTAAAATTAGCAGAGTAATGATTCAGAGATGAACCCTCGAAACGTCGTCGTTACACTTCTATTTATAGAAGGAAAAGGTAAAAGACGCATATGCCCTCAAAATATCCCAAAATATCCTAGAAGCCCGCAGCCGACCTTGGCTATCGATAGCGAAGGTTCGCTATCGATAGAGGCGCTATCGATAGCGAATCTTGGCTATCGATAGTCAGGGTCAAATGTTTGACTTTCTTGCAGATTTTCAACGACTGATCTTTTGGTACTTCACCCGACTGCTGTGGATCCTTTTCGGACGTTCCTTTGATTCGAGACGCTCTTCAGGGCTTCATCGGTGACGACTTTATTTAATGTTATCTGCACATATTTCTTGAAATAGAGATTTAAACCCAATTGTACAGATATTCATATAAAACGCTATTTGTTAAACACTTATATATGTAAGAGAACATAGTAATACCATAGATGAATGGTATGATTGGGGTACAATCACACTCCCCAACTTAGGTTTTGCTAGTCTCTTAGCAAAAAGCTAAACTTTTAAAACTAGAATTTGAAAAGCCACTTTCGCAGGGAAACGCGATTGCATTTAGCGTATGCAACAAGCCTTTTAAACCACTAAGTTACCTTTCGTGGACGAGTGTAGTCTCGTGAGAGTTTGCAGAAATGATACTCACAAACATGAATAAATAAAAGAATTGTTTAGAAAGAATTTTAACAATATACTATGTACACAGTAGGAGTTTTATTCACAGATATATCGCTATTCATAATTGAACATTTATAATACAAGAAATGCTATCTTTAACAGGAAATTAGCAAGTATTCAATGTGTAGAGAGGATGAACTTGATAAAAATCAAAATACTGTAAATAAGAGTATGAGAATTAACCCATAGTTAGTTTCAACTTCAAAATCCTCGCTGATGGTCACTCGCAAAAGATGTTCACTCTGAAAAAGGTTAGTAACCCAGAGTTCCCAAATGGAAATATACAAGTATAAAACTTATACATTAAGCTCTAATTAACGACCAAAGAGAGATGAAATAACAAAGTTATATATGCAGAGATACAATTCATACATAAATAAAACTTAAATAAACAAGTAATCACAAGAGAATAATGCACGCTATTTTAAAATCAAAAAGGTCTTTATAGGCTTGTAATTATTTTTGGTTGTAACAGAAAGAGTTTGAAGACTGCAAAATTAGGATGGTTGTAATTTGTTCAGGTTACTACCCTAACCATCCTAAATACCTAACCTAACCCTGACAACAACTTAAAAAGTTTAACTAAAAGAAACAAAGAAGTTTTCAAAAAGAAACAACTGTCCACGCTCAACACTGAGCATCATCTCATCACTGCCTATCCCCAGGTGGGATGTCGAATCTCGGATCGGGCTGTGGCTTATCAAATAGCGCGCGGTCGGCCTCAGAAATCGGCTCGCCGTCCATACGACGCCACATAACCCGGAGCTGGGCGGACTGCCTCTCCATCATAGCTGTCTGCCTATCAAGCTGGGCGGACTGCCTATCAAGCTGGGCGGACTGCCGCTGCTGAATGTGCATCATCGCTCTCAGTCTCTCCAGGATCTGATGGAAACAACCCTGGGAGCTGGCATCTGGCATGTCTGGCATAGAAGGAGCAGCTGAAGTCGGAGCTGGAGCTGGAGTAGGAGCAGGCTCTGACGGACCGGCGGTCTCAGCACGTGGCCTCTTCGGCCGAGCAGCAATACTCCTAGCGAGTGTAGTCGGGGTAATAGGACCCTCGCCCCATCGCAGTGGCTCATCGGAGACAACACCCGCACCCAATGCAAACGCTGTAATCATCTGGGGGTACGGCATGTTGCTCCGTGGCTGTGTGGCAATGAATGTGCATATCTCGCTGAAGATCAACGCTGCGATATCAATGGGGTGGTCGCTCAAGAACTCCAGCAGCAGCCTAACCGACTCCACTGGTATCTGTGAATCCGTGCCTCGGGCCCGCAGATTGCAGTAAAGCAGCTTGTTCATAGCTGCGTATGATGGATGCATGTTCCCGGTCGTAAAGTACATACCGTCGAATAAACTCCGGTCCACACACACCGCATCAGCACACTGACTCTCTGTCAGCTCTAGATAAGTGCTCTCTCCCGCTGTCTCTAGTGGACGCTCGCACCCCAGATAGGTAGCGATGTCGTCTATAGTGAATCTGACAGTGCGGCCTCCAACCTCGGCCTGAAGTGTCATGGGCTGATCCTCGGCTGTGTGTGCTGTGGTGTAGAACTGTCGCACCACACTAGCCATATACCCGCCTCCCTTCCTCAGCCAGGTGCTGAGGTGTCTGTCCTGGAGGATCTCCACCAGTAAGCCCTCGTATCTAAAGGCCTTCGGATCCACGTACCTCTCGACATTGAAGTTCCTCGACGAGAGGATCACTGGCCAGGGTCTCGCAGCTCGCCGGGTCGGTACTCTCCTCGACTCGGTCTCAGTCTCGGCATAGCTCTAGAACTCGCGCGGCATGCGCGGCTCTCCAGTCTCGCCAATATCTGGCTGCTCAAAAATGTACTCCTCCTCCACGAACTGTGAACCGGATGGAGGAGCACTCTCTCGTGGCTGCTGAGCAGACGACTGACCTCTAGCAGAAGGTCTCTGAACTGGCACAGGCTGCCACTCTGAATCTGAACTATCAGGAGAGTCTGGCTGTGAGCTCTGGGCCTTGCCTCGCCCAGAATCTGCGGACCTCCTCTGACTCGGCTGTGCCGGCTCCTGAAAGGATACGCCCTTCCTGCCGGTGGTCTTCTGGCGAACCATAGCTCTGTACAACATTTTTATAACCACACGGCAGCAGATAGGAACATAGTCAGCAGTAGAATTTTTTCCAGAGATACAAGAATATATAATTTTTTTCAATAACAATCAACACACAACACAGCCAGCTTATTTAACCCACATGATAATTCTTTTTTAAATCCTATCACAAATTTCAGAACTTGCCTAACATCCAGGCTTTATTTTTATCAACACCTCCAATTACATGCATCGATGCATGCATGCCCATGCATACCCATGCATAGCCTAACATCCAGGCATTATCTCAGCTCCACATATTCACAACTCCACAACTCCCCGAAGCAGTGTAACAAGCATACAAGGACAAGTTTCATTATTTATCTAAACTTAAAAACCCAACACACTATTCTAACTTTTTACATGCAATTCTTACGTAAACAACAGCATGCTATGATATATTACACAAAACTAAGCCATTTTAAGAAAAATTCAAGAATCTAGAATATGAACGGGTACTCACGAAGTATGGAATGTGAAAAAGTCTCTGAAAAACCAACTGCCCTCGCCGAAATGTGAAGCTCGTGCAAGAAGGCGTCAAAAATGGGATGAAGCGAATGCAATTTCTGATCGGTCAGAAATGCTCAAAACTGCGCGAGGATCGCTATGGAATCAATCTTGCGCGAAATGGATGGCTGGGGTGGTCGGAAACTGAGCTTGAAGGTGAAGGGACACGGCGGCAATGGAAGTTTCAGGCGGAATAACGGTGGAAATGGACGGTTTTTCACGCGGGAAGAACTTAAAAAGCAATTCTCCGCGATCTCTATCGATAGCGCACTGGCGCTATCGATAGCCAGTATGTTCTGTCCGCAGGCATTTTTATTTTTTGAAATTTGCAACTTCTATCGATAGCGCCTATGCGGCTATCGATAGAGATGGTCAAAATTTGATTTTTTCAAAAACTTGGCTTATTTTGACTAAATTATCATAATAACTAACACTTTATACCAAATAAATGTATAAAAGACACCTCGATACCCATGGCTTGCTAAGTTATCGAAAAAATTGGCAACTTTTCGGCTCAAAATTGGGTACTACGGGGGTCCTAAACTCTAACAACAATTAACACGGCTCAACAACTCGAAGGAAATGGCCTTAAATCATTTTTCAAAAATGTGCACAATATTCTCAATTGATTAACAAGATATTCGCATTCTAACATACGCATGAATTGAACATTTTATGCATAATATAACAGGAAAGCATTAGCCAAAGACTATTCTGAAATGATGAATATTTAAGTCCCAAGAAATGATCGAATGGTTCAAAATTTTGCTTTAATTGTCATAAGTCTCCACTTTATAACAGGTTTTATCAAATACTCAAATTGCCAAGTATAAAGATTTAAACCAAGTTCGTGCATGTGCGAGATTGAATACAGGCTAATCACAGTAAAGTTATCAATTAATGTATAGAAAATAGACAACTAGAATTGATATAAATGAAAGAATAAACTCACATTGTAACACATGTTTATTTATCAAATTCTATACAAATAATCTTTAAATAAA
Organism: Hamamelis virginiana; assembly: GCA_017140935.1. Lineage (NCBI taxonomy): Eukaryota > Viridiplantae > Streptophyta > Magnoliopsida > Saxifragales > Hamamelidaceae > Hamamelis > Hamamelis virginiana. The sequence continues at coordinate 169,716 of JAESVK010000766.1, forward strand.
TCACACTGGGTTAACATGTACAAAAGAATGATAAAAAATGAATAATGAATTATTATGTATATACAAATTAAATGAACCAATAAATAAATTAATCATATATAAATGCATAAACATATTAACAGAATATACAAACCCTCCCCAACTAGAAGTAAACATTGTCCTCAATGTTTGACAGAATGTTACCCTAGACCAGTGTATGAACACGGGTATGGGTGGGTGGGACTAAGTTTAACGTCTTTAGCTAGACGTGAAATTCCTCATAAGTCAAACTGGTAGGTTGGGTCTTCCAAACTGACAGACTCAATTACCAGACCATCCTGAATGCCCTCACTATCGGTAATACCCTCGATAAAAGGCTTAAGCCTTTGTCCATTCACAAAGAAGGACACACCAGTACGAGGGTTTTGAATTTCAACAGCACCGTGAGGAGTAACCCTAGTTACTACAAAAGGTCAATCCCAACGAGATCGAAGCTTACCAGGAAATAGCCTTAATTTAGAGTTAAACAGCCACACCTTCTGATTTGGTTCAAAAGATTTTCTATTGATGTGTCTGTCATGAAACTCTTTCATTTTGGCTTTAGCAATTTTGGAATTCTCGTAAGCCTTATTCCTAATCTCTTCGAGCTCATTTAACTGAAGCTTGCGGTGAGAACCCGCTTCCTTCATTTCAAAGTTAAACTTCCTAATGGCCCAAAGTGCTTTATGCTCTAACTCGACCGGGAGATGACACGGTTTGCCATAGACTAAACGGTACGGAGACATACCAATAGGGGTTTTAAAAGCAGTCCTATAGGCCCACAATGCGTCAGTTAAACGCAATGACCAATCCTTTAGATCAGGCCTGACAGTTTTCTCTAAGATATGCTTAATTTCCCTATTTGAAACCTCCACTTGCCCGCTAGTCTGAGGATGGTAAGGGGTTGCAACCTTGTGAGTGATAGAATATTTAGCTACGAGATTTGCAAAGGGTCGATTATTAAAATGTGACCCTCCATCACTGATGATGGCCCGTGGAAACCCAAACCTAGAGAAAATGTTCTCTTGGAGGAAATTCAATACCACCTTGTGGTCATTGGTCCTAGTGGCTATGGCTTCTACCCATTTGGACACATAATCTACAGCCACTAAGATGTATTCAAAGCCATGTGAAATAGGAAAAGGTCCCATGAAGTCGATGCCCCAAACATCGAAAATTTCGACGATCAAGATAGGGTTAAGAGGCATCATATCTCTTCTAGACATAGAACCCATTCTTTGGCAATTTTGACAGGACTTACAGAAGTCCAATGCATCTTTGAATAGTGTGGGCCAGAAAAACCCACACTGCAAGACTTTAGCGGCAGTCTTTTTCCCGCTAAAGTGTCCTCCACATGCTAGAGTGTGGCAGAACTTCAAAACGTCTTGCATTTCACCCTCTGGAAGACACCTACGGATAACCTGGTCAGCACAGTACTTAAACAAGAGAGGATCTTCCCAATAATAATATTTTATTTGCGAAAAGAACCGATCCTTCTCTTGTTTTGACCAAAGAGATGGTACAAGGCCTGTGGCATGATAATTCACTATATGAACATACCAGGGTAGGGTGGAATGAGTGACGGCAAAAAGCTGCTCATCAGGGAAAGAATCCCTAATAGGCGTGGGGTCACTCTCTTCTTCAACTACAATCCTAGAGAGGTGGTCAGCAACAACATTCTCAGACCCTTTCTTATCCCTAATCTCAAAATCAAATTCTTGCAATAAGAGAATCCACCTAATCAGCTTAGGCTTCGTCTCTTTTTTAGAGAGCAGGTACCGCAAGGCGGCATGGTCTGAGTACACAATAGTCTTCGATCCCCACAGATAGGATCGGAATTTATCTAAAGCAAAAACTACTGCAAGCATCTCTTTCTCAGTCGTAGTGTAATTTAACTGAGCTTCATTCAAGGTTTTGTTTGCGTAGTAAATAACAAAAGGGGCCTTATCTACCCTCTGACCCAACACTGCCCCCACAGCATAATCGGAGGCATCACACATTAGCTCGAAAGGAAGTGACCAATCGGGAGCTCGCATGATAGGTGCTGAAATCAACATTAAGCGCAATTTATTGAAGGACTCTAAACAGGCTTTATCAAAGTTAAACTCTACATCTTTAGCTAGCAGATTACACATTGGTTTTGCTATTTTGCTAAAGTCTTTAATGAAACGCCTATAAAATCCTGCATGTCCAAGGAAGGACCGGATCTGCCTAACAGTAGTAGGAGGAGGTAGTTTCGCAATTAAGTCTACCTTAGCTTTGTCAACCTCTATCCCCCTACTAGAAATGATATGCCCAAGCACAATGCCCTCACGAACCATAAAATGGCTCTTCTCCCAACTCAAAACAAGATTTGTCTCACAACATCTCTTAAGCACTTTTGAGAGATTAGAGAGGCATTCATCAAAAGAAGGACCGAAAACAGAAAAGTCATCCATAAACACTTCCAGATAGTCTCCTATCATATCAGAAAAGATAGAAGTCATACACCTTTGGAACGTGCTCGGGGCATTGCATAAGCCAAAAGACATACGCCTAAATGCAAATGTCCCGAATGGACAGGTAAACGTTGTTTTCTCCTGATCCTCGGGGTAAACCGCTATTTGGTTATACCCTGAATAGCCATCTAGGAAGCAGTAAAAACTCTGCCCAGATAATCTCTCTAGAATTTGGTCAATATAAGGCAGAGGGAAGTGGTCTTTCCTAGTCTTGGAATTTAATTTCCTATAGTCTATGCAGACTCTCCAACCAGTGGTAGCTCTTGTAGGGACTAGAATACCCTCCTCGTTAGCTATCACTGTTATCCCAGACTTCTTAGGAACCAGTTGAGTAGGGGAAACCCACTCACTATCTGAAATTGGGTAAATGATACCCGCATCCAGTAGTTTCAGAACTTCCTTTTTAACTACCTCTTTCATATTTGGATTTAATTTACGTTGGGCATCTCTAGAAGGATTCATACCTTCCTCTAGGTGAATACGGTGCTGGCAGATTGACGGGTCTATACCCTTTAAATCAGCAACCGACCATCCTATGGCTACTCTGTGCTCTTTCAAAATGGATAACAACTTACCTTCCTGTTCTGAATTTAATGAAGATGAAATTATAATAGGCAAGGTGTCACTATCACCCAAAAATGCATACTTGAGATTAGCCGGCAGAGGCTTTAACTCAAGTTGCGGCGGAGACTCAAAAGACGTAGGAGAAGGGACACTGGCAATAGACGGAAGTGGCTCAACCCTAGGTCTCCATGGCAGTTTTTCTACAGAGGAGGTAGAATCTAAGACAAGATTCACCTCCATAAACGAGTGCTCCAAATCATGGTCCTCGAACCCAAAGTAATTTAAACATGTTTCTAACGGGTCCTTGGACAAGAGATACGGCGTAGCTTCCTTTACCACCTTATCTATGATGTCAACAAAAGAACAATCCTCAAAGTTATGAGGTTGATTAGCTGCACTATAAACCTGCAGCCTGGTTTTCATGTTACCAAAAGACACCTTCATAATGCCAGTCCTACAATGAAGGACTGCATTAGCAGTTGCTAGAAGAGGTCGTCCTATTATAACAGGGATTTGGGGCCTAGTTATATCAACAGGCTCCATATCTAGGACAATAAAATCTGCAGGAAAGACAAACGAATCTATCTTAACCAAAACATCCTGCAGTATACCTCTAGGTACCTTTGTGGACCTATCTGCGAATTGAAGAATAGTAGATGTGGTTTGGAGTGCTCCAAGCTCCATTTTGGCGTAAATTGAATATGGAAGAATATTCACACTTGCCCCAAAATCAACTAACGCTCTATCAATGAAATGGCTTCCTAAGAAGCAAGGTATAGTTGGCGTTCCAGGATCTTTTCTCTTAATTGGGGCTTGGAATTGACACACAGCACTAGCAATGTCAACTGGAGCTATGGTTTTAGATAAATGCACGCGCTCCTTGCGTTGCTGTGTGCACATTTCCTTCAAAAATTTGGCATACGAAGGAATCTGTTTTATGGCATCTAGCAGAGGTAAATTAATATGGACGCTTTTAAACACCTCTAACATATCCGACATGCTGGCCCCTTTCTTAGCTCTCCTCTCAGGCGCAATCAGCGCGGATGGAAATGGGGCTTTCGGCACATACGATGCCACTGGATTGTCTATAGCTGCGGGAAAGTTATCCCTCGAAGCTTCAGACTCTGTTTCTATTGCAGGTTCTTTCTCTATCTCTCTCTCTTTCTCTCTCTCTTTCTCTCTCTCTTTCTCCCTCTCTATCTCTCTCTCTTTCTCCCTCTCTATCTCTTTCTCTTTCTCTCCCACTTTATTATCTACCACCTTCCCACTACGCAAGACTGAAACAGCCTTAACTTCCTCATTAATATGTGGGTTCTGAGAAGTGGAACTCTCAGCTACAAAAGCTCCCTTGGGATTGGCAACAGCCTGACTCGGGAATTTCCCTTCCTCTCTGCGACTAAATGAAGCCGCTAGTTGACCCATTTGGGTTTCTAACTTTGAAATAGATTGGGAATGGGAATGAGTGAGTTGTGCTGAAGCCTCTAGACTTTTCAGGGTAGCTAGGACTTGTTCCTCAAAACCAGGCGTTCTATGAGGTTGTGGTGGTGGTTGAGTCACAGCTTGACTCTGATACTGGGGTGCAGGTGCTTGAGGAGCACCATAACTGGGGTACTGGGATTGCATCAATGGTGGTCTATAGGGTTGACTGATAGCAGGATTACTGCTATATGGGGGTCTTGCAGACTGACTAGGATTGGATCCTCTAGGCTGGCTAGACCACTGGAAATTGGGGTGAGTCTTCCACCCAGGGTTGTAAGTATTGGAATACGGGTCATTCCTAGGTGGTGCATATCCTTGAGCAGCATTAACCTGCTCTTGGACAAACTCAGGGTACTGGCCTGCCATAGGGCAATATGGGGTCTCGTGAGTGGGGTCAGTGCAAATATTGCACACCAAGTTGACAGGTTTCACATGGGCTTTTGAAGATTGCCCTTGTGCCGCAATTAATTGGTCAAGCTTTTGAGACAGAGCCTCAACTTGCTTATTTGCCAAAACTTGTGTGTCCACATCATAAATACCGGCCTTTTTGGGAGGCTGTTTCTTTGCTAGCGCATCGTCACGGTTACCTAAAGACATTGAGGCCATATGGAACGAGTCCTCACTCAATGCTTCAAATAACGCCCACATTTCATCCTCACCTTTACTTAAAATAGCTCCCCCACAGGCAGATTTCACTGTCTGCGTGTCACCCTCTGTTAAACCTCTAACAAAAGACTCTATGATTTGCCACTTAGGTACATCATGATGGGGGCATAATCTAAGAAGTTCCTTCATTCTTTCCCAGGCTTCGTGAAAAGATTCCTGTTCATGTTGGACGAAGTTGGTTATACCTCGTCGCATTTGATGTGTTTTACCGACAGAGTAAAATCTAGACAGGAATAGCTTTTGAAGCTGTTCCCAAGTAGTGATAGGGACAGGGGTTTGGAGAGTGCAAAGCCAGTGTTTGGCCTTATCTTTTAAAGAGAACGGGAATAAGAACAATTTCAGGGATTCTGGATGGAACCCTTGAATTCTAATTGTAGAACAAATCCCTAAGAATTCCTGCAAATGGTCGTATGGGTTCTCTCTATCTAACCCATAGAACGTAGGAAGCATCTGAATGGTAGCATGCTTAATCTCATAGATGATATTCTCTATGTGTGGAATTTGGATACAGGAGGGTGGATTAAAACTATTGGGCATGAAGTGATCCCTCAAAGTTTTAAGACCTGGTGGTGGTTGAATATTATCTGCTGGTAACATGGCAGTGTGTGCAGATGATTCAGCCATTTTTAAATGATGCAAAGGTACTGACTCGCTGGACTGACTTTGAGATGCTTTAACAGCTCTCAGAGTTCTTTCTAATTCAGAGTCTATAGGAATTACGTTTAATGACAACGACCTTCTACCCCGCATAAAATAGGTCACCACAGAAAATCACGGAATTACAATAAACAAATTGTGAGCAGTTAATATTTAGCTTTTAATTTGTTATTTTAAGCGCGCGGGAGTGAAGCTCCCAATTCCTGATTTCAGCCACCTGTCGTTAGAGAAGAAAGAATAATGAATAACAAATAATAATTATAATATCTAGATATTAACAGTATAAAAGAATATATATATAGTAATATAACCAGTATTAATATTTACTACTTAAATTAAATCCAAATTTCTTTTTAAATAAACCGTAGTTCCCCGGCAACGGCGCCAAAATTTGATCGACTCAGACGACGAGGGAGATTATTCCCCGTCAGTGATCAGAATTAATAATTTATAAACCGCGTGACAATTAATCTCAATTCGATTGTGACTAGTGAGCACGAGTGTCGAACCACTGGGAAATGCAGGTTTATATTAAAAAGACTTTTAAGAATCAATTCAAGCGGAAAGAATATTGTCAATTAAATTGGTTGGTGGAAATGCTCCGATTGGGTCGAAGCGAAAACTCAGTAATTAAATAAAGCTTAGTAAAAAATGCAGTTAAGTTGGTGGAATGAGCGGAACTTGGGTGAGAAGCCCATTGAATATCAATTATACAATTTATGTTTATAAAATCCTCACTATAGTAATTATGTATGGTGGTTCTTCCAACTACAAGAAGGAAGTCCCAAAAAGATTATGAATACAGGACCGACAAGTTTATCCTGGAAAAGAATGGAATATCGCTATCCACCTTAAATGAGGAATAAAGCATGCTGGTTTGTATTCATATCAATAAGAACCATTGCATAATTATATAATTGCAATCACAGATGTACAATTATATTATATTATATTTGGCGATAGTGTGCGGTAAAACCTTCACAACTATGCAATCACATAATACAAATAGAGGGATGTTTATAAAATAGGATTGTAAAATGAATCCAACTTCATCCTCACCCAAGCTTGGAGTATTAGCTACACATCACTGGAGGAGAATATCCTTTATCCAGGCAAGCTTTAAGGGGTCACGGGATGGAAAATACAGTAAAAGCGGTAATTAAATGACTGAATAAATAAGGAAAATGGCAGAAATAAATAAAGAAAATGACGAAAGTAAATAAAGAAAAGTGACTGAAGTAAATAAAGAAAAGAAAAGACTTAAGTAAATAAAGAAAAAGACAGAAAAAGTAAAGAACAGTTCTCAAGTGAGAACTGTGCCATGCATAAAAAGGAAAATAACAGAAATGTAAAGTGCTGAAAATAAAGACTTAATCGGATAGAACAATCCTCAAGTGAGAATTGAGCCAGGCATTAAAAGAAAAATGGCAGAATTGGAATTTGCTGAAAACTGAAACTACCGAATAAAATGCGAAAATAAACTGTAACTTGAATTAAAATTAGCAGAGTAATGATTCAGAGATGAACCCTCGAAACGTCGTCGTTACACTTCTATTTATAGAAGGAAAAGGTAAATGACGCATATTCCCTCAAAATATCCCAAAATATCCTAGAAGCCCGCAGCCGACCTTGGCTATCGATAGCGAAGGTTCGCTATCGATAGAGGCGCTATCGATAGCGAATCTTGGCTATCGATAGTCAGGGTCAAATGTTTGACTTTCTTGCAGATTTTCAACGACTGATCTTTTGGTACTTCACCCGACTGCTGTGGATCCTTTTCGGACGTTCCTTTGATTCGAGACGCTCTTCAGGGCTTCATCGGTGACGACTTTATTTAATGTTATCTGCACATATTTCTTGAAACAGAGATTTAAACCCAATTGTACAGATATTCATATAAAACGCTATTTATTAAACACTTATATATGTAAGAGAACATAGTAATACCATAGATGAATGGTATGATTGGGGTACAATCATGGACATGGCATATGAGTTATTTTAGTTTGCATACATACTTTTCATTTTTCAACCATATCATTATCATACTTAGGAATTAAATCTAATTTAACCATATAATCTATTTTCCTAGTATTAACATGTCCTAAACATGCATGTGTGAACCTTCGAGAATTTGATACCCTATATCAGTGGAATTGGGTTTTTGAAAAGAAAATGAGTCGCCACCTTATTTTTAAGGAATAAAGAAACCATAGAAATATGTTTTATTTTATTCAAAACAAAACAACTCCATATTTTTTGAAAAGCATAATCAACGACCAGAGATGGATTTGAGACTAGGTTATGACGTAGGAAGGTTCCAAGAAACATCTTGTAGGCAGCCATTTCACCATAATTAAAGTTCTCTTAATTTAGTTGTACTATTTAATATCTTATGCACATAACTCTTAACTAACTAAAACAGATAATAAAATAAAGATCAAACAAAATCCTAAAAACTTAGGATACCTAGTATCCTAGGGCAGACTTGAGCTCCATTATCGCCTACATATTTTACTAGTTTCCTAGTAAGCTTTAAAGTCTACGTAGTTCGAACTAATATAGGACTCATCCTATTGTAGAAAACTACATTCATGCAAATCTTTTATCACAAGGGTTATCTTTTGATAATCCAAACTCATTTAAAATTCTATTATAGAAGGACCCTGCTTTGAAAACAATATATTTAAAACAAGCTTTGATTTAACATAAGATTCTTATCCAAAAAGTTTTTGACTTTGAAAAACAACAGTTAATCAAGAGTTTAATTTGAAAATAACTCTTTCTTAAAGAGTTCAATTTGACTTTAAAAACAACTCTTTTTCAAAGAGTTTTATTTTAATAAAAACACTTAAAAACATAATTTTATTTGAAAACAAATTCATTTGAAAAAAAAGTCTCTCAATACTAGAATTTTAATTAAGTTAAAAGATATAGCATGATTATAATTATTACAATAAAAGAGTCCTATAGAGGTAAGAAATCTCTCTTAACCTAGGATTTATAAATTACTCTTAACCTAATTGTATATGGAGGCTAAATCCAACCTAAACTAGGATTAATGTGAACCTAAACATGTTTATAAGTTAATATGCAATTTTGGACAGCAACTTAAACATAAGGAAACATGCTCCAAAAAATATATGCAAATGCATGCTAAAAATAAAAAATTTTACCCTAATAATTCTAAAGGACCTAGAGTGCAATTTCTATATTAAAATGATATAAAAGTTAATTTAAACCATGTTTTAAAACCATTTTATATTCTAGACAGAATATCAAATACACTTAAACTCATGATTTAAATATTCTAAACATGCTAAATAACCTTTAAAAAAAAATGCTAGCTAACATGGTCCTTTGTTAATATGCAAAAACTATGGAATAATATGCAAAAAAGTGACCTTAAGAGCCAAAAATAACCTCTATCATGCAAATTAACATGCTATCATTGAAATAACCATGACAATAATTAACTAGAATTCACAAGGGAGGGGACTTACCTTCGCAATCGTTCCCTCGTCCACAATTGTATATTTCAAACCCATGCTTAAACAGTGAAATAATCTCCTTGCATGCTTACTATCAAGACATTCACAAAATATCATGTTATTCTACATGAAATAACAACTTATTCTAAACCCTAACAACTATCCTAACTATGCATACAAACACATAAAATATCAAATCCCAGTATGCTCCCAAACAGAAGGAAAAAAGAACCCTATTCAAGACATGCTTCTAGTTACAAGAAATTATAAACCCTAATCATGCATATTATTATTCTAAACAATAAAATAATTATTCCTATCTTGCTTTCTAACATGCTAACATGAAATAACATGCTTGCCAACATGAAATAATACCAAACCACATATAAAATAACAATGCATGAATGTAAACCTTAGTATGCAAATACTAACATGCAAACTCTAATATGCTAACACCTAATACGCAAACCCATGCAAAACCCTAATATACTAGCATGCAATCCCTAATATGCATTACTACTCCTAACATATTCCTAGAGAAATATAATCAAAACCCTAAAAAGAAAACAAGGAGTAGAAGAAATACTTGAACTATAAACTAACACTAGATATAAAACTAGAAAACATCAAAACCCTAGCATGCTTCTAAGGAATAAAAAATGAAAGAAAGAAAAGAAGACTTACCTCTAGGGTTGCTAGAGTTCCCCTCCTTAGCCTCCTTTCTTCAAGCAAACAAGCTTATAGATAATCCTTAGCCAAAATACTCCAGAAATTGAATCCCCAAAACCCTAATCCAAGGTCTCTATTTATAGAAAATCCACCATAACATGGACGGTTAAGATTAAATGCAACCAATATGATCCTATGGATCATATTAAGTCTCCCAAGGTGTTGGATAATCATATTAGGTCAAAAAGTTTGAAATAAATTGGATAAAAGACCCCGAAACAACTCAAACTCTGTGTTTGGAAAATTAAACTGGGCATCAAATTGAAAGTGACTGTTCAAGCCATGGATGGTTGGCCGTCCACCGTTGGACGAAAAGTTGTCCATGCTTGGACGGTCTTCATAGACTCATGCTAAAAAAACTCCAAATTTTCAGGAATCCGAGGTATTTTGAGACTTTTCAATTTGGTTTTTATGTATCTTCCTCAATTTAAGTCCAAATTCGATGATTCAAAAGCCAAAAAGACCAATAATAAATCTTCTATGTGTCTAGAAGGGTTTGGGGTTAAAAAAAATCATTGACCAAAGTCAAAGGTTTAGGTTAACCAAGTTGGTTTGCTTTGGCTCAAATTAGAGTTTTGAAATTGACTAACCGATTGATCATGAAATAAAATGATACTTTTTGAAACATGTTTTGAAAACATTTAAAATTTATAAAAATTATTAATCTTGGAAAAGGGTGAACCCCGGTCATTTTAGGCCAAAACCCTAAAGATTTCCAATTGACACCTATGAACCATTATGAGCTAAATCGATCTCAAACCATGCCAATGCTCGATTAAATATTCTAACTAAACTCTAAACATCTATACAAATCCAATAAAACAAACCGGAACGAATTTGGAGGTCAAACGAAAATTATGCGAGAAAATGGATCATTCTGCCCCTTAAGTCATAAAAGTTCTTATTATCTATCGAGCATCGATCGGAATGACATGAAATTTGACATGAAAATTCCTAAACTCTCTAAAAACTAAATGCAAAAGGAATCACTCGATTATGAGACAAAAACCTACATGAAATAATAGCCTCTATCCTCCTAAGGAAAGTGGTAATTTAGAGAACTAGGATTTTGAGACCTCTTTCTCCAAAACTAATTGGTCATTCTCAACCAATTAGGGAATCCAATGATTACATGTGTTGCACTAGTAAAAAATGGAATATTTATAACATGTCATAAAGAAAGAGGATCAATCATATAAGCAGAAACATGTGTTTTATTAATAATATTAAGTTTGAACATGCCTTCATACATATATCCTTTCCCAAAAAAATATAACCCTTAGAAAGTAAAAACTTATCCAACTCAAAGACTAATTTAAAGCCATGCTTATCAAGCAAGTTTCCAGATACAAGGTTCCTTCTAATTTCAGGTACATGATACACATCATGAATCTACTTTTCATTTGCCCTTGATAAATGTTGTTGGCCCTTTGGCCTCACCTTCGTTTGTATAATTGATTTTGATGATAACAAACATTGTGCTTTGAATATAATGCATATGTTATTTGAACTTTTTTTAGCAATTAATCATATCTTTGTCGCACTTATAATTGATATTGGTAAAATATTGTAAAACATATCTTCTGAAAATTATTTTCTTCTCTAGCATATATCTTGAAATCGCAGGATCCATGGAGTTGAAATATCTATGAAGATCAAAAGCTGAATCACTGTGCACTCCATTATTGAAGATCAAGCATGGAAGCCAATCACAAGCCTAACACATGACTTGGAGCTCATTTGAATAATTGGTTTGATGCCTTGTGTGAGTTTAGGATTTTTCATGTAAAGCTCTCGTTAAGTATTGAACTCATTATGGCTCAAAAGAAGATGAACCTAGTAAACCATATTTTCAACTTGGAAAACTCTTCTTAATTGATTTTAATCAAAATGGGCTTTTATAAACTCAAGACTTGTCAATTTTCATAAAAATTGGTTTTGAACATTGCCTAGTCGACTAAGCCTCTTTGACTAGTCGACTAAAGTATTGGCAGTAAGCAATTTTTGTGAAAATTGTCAAGTAGTCGACTAACCACTTGATTAGTAGACTAAAAGCCTCATTAGTCGACTAACCATATTTGCCTAGTCGACTAATCGAGCCCAGATTTTAAAAACAAATTAGTTTTGACTTGTCTAATCGACTAATCATATTTGCCTAGTCGACTAACCGTGCCCTGAACTTTATAACGGCTAGTTTTGATAAACCCAAACGGTCACATTATTGTGCCTAATGGCCATACACTCCTTGGGGCTTATAAATACTCTTTGAATGAGTGTTAAATATACAGTTGATCACATACAAACATACACCAACTTCTTTTATCATCAATCTTGTATGATTTAGTTATTAATCATTCTCTTGAGCCAAAATTTAGTTCATATATTTGAGAGATATTAATGAGAGCTTTCAATTGTATTTCATCTACCCATTGAGGAGTATTCTTATTGTACACAAATTTCATCTTTTTGTAAATCTTGTGAGTGCTCTTAGTGAGCATTGGAGAGTGGTTCTTTGTGAGCCATTGGGCGTGTTCTTTGTGAGACACCATTAAGGGCTCTCTGTGAGCATTGGTCAAGCGTTCTTTGTGAAGCTTGAAGAAGCGTTCTTTGTAAGCACTAGTGGGTTCTTTCTGAGCCATTGTTGAAGTTCTTTGTGAGCTTAGGTGAGAGTCTTCCACCTGGTATAAAGAAGATTGTGTAAAGGTTTCTCCACCTTGAAGGAGTAATCCTTAGTGGATTGAGGAATCCTTGGACTGATTGCTTGAGGCATGGATATAGGCGAGCCGAACCACATTAAAATCTCTGTGTTTGATCTCTCTACCCCTTCTCTCATTTTAATTACTTGTTTATATATTTGTTTCCATTATTTAGTAATTGAACATTTATTTTAATTGGTAATTATTTGCAAAAGTTTTCCATAAACCCTATTCACCCCCCACTAGGGCTATATATTTGGGACAACAAATGCAGTTGAAGAGTTGCCCATGTAGAGAACTGTTCAATCACTCACTGGTTCATAAGTGGTGAAGAGATTCCTATCATTGCACACATGCTTGGTTGCCCCTAAATCAATCCACCAATCCCTGGCATCTTCAAGCATATTAATCTCGAATATGACAACTGCCAACAAACACCTTTTGTTTTTTATTTGAGTCTGTGTTGGGTTGGCTTGTATTTTTGTTGTTCCCTTTGTTAGGATTCTTGCCATCTCCTTTGAAAGTTTTCTCAACCCCTACCATACTAATTTTGAAATCTTGAGGCCCGTGTTCTTCATTCTTCTCTTGAAGCCTTGTTTATTTTTCAACTCGAAGATGTTTGGCCAATTCTTTAAGAGAGATCTTATTTTTTGTGTTTAAAGCTCCTTTTGAAATCTTACTAAGAAGGTGGCAATTTCTCAATTATGGTCGAGACTATAATAGACTCATCCATATGCATATTTTGCTGTCTAAATTAACTAACGATATGTTGTATCTCATGCAATTGTTCAATCACAGATTTGTTATCTACCATAGAATAAAGCATAAAATTGCTAACTAAAAATTTCTTACTTGTAGAATCTTCAGTTAGGTATTTGGACTCCAAAGTCTCCCATTATTCTTTAGCAGTCTCCACATGTTGGTACACGTCAAAGAGCGAGTCCGATACTGCATTCAAAATATGCCTCTTGCATATGTAGTCAGCCATCTCCCAATTGGTTCTTTCACGAGTTTGGGCCACAATCTCTTCATCACATTCTTCGAGAAATGGAGTGGTTAGCACATAGACCATTTTGAGTGGTGAGAAAAAAATGAAGCTTCTTTTTCTAACCCCTAAAATTTCCTTCATCAAAACGATCCAATTTCACAAAGTCTTGAGCCAATTGTTGAAGTAATCTAGCTATGAGATACTGTCTTTAGATTGTTAGAACCACTATTCAAATTTGCTGTAGTGAACTTCACAATTGATAGTTTCAAAACGCATTACGGAGACGCTTACCTAAAGAAAATATTCGCCCCACCAATTAGTGTGCACCAGCCTGCAACAAATCTATCTAATGCTGTGTTTGGTAGGAGGGAAAAGTGGGAGGAGGGAAAGGGGAGGAGGGAAAAGTGGAGGGAAGTGTAAATTTGGGTGTGTTTGGTATAGGAGGAAGGGAAAAGGGGAGGGAAATGTGGAAGGAAAAGGGGAGGGATTTTGAGCCTCTTCTCATCCGCCCAAAGTTGGGCGGAAAAGTGGAGGGATTTATGTTTTATGGGGTGAAATGACTTTTTTGCCCTTTAAACATTTTGAAAACCCACAATTGCCCCCCTTTATTCTCCAAGCAAGCACCTATACATATATGCCCACGCCCACTGTTTTATATATATATACACACACACACATGTGCGCGCGCACACGTGAAGGCTTCCAAATTATTTTTAATATTTTTATAAATTATTAAAAGCATTTAAAATATATTTGAATATGAGAGGATAAAATTGTAATTCAATACAATATATCATTTCCCTCCCCCTTATTTACCAAACACATGGAAGGAAGGAAACCACTTTTCCATCCATCATACCAAACACACAGGAAGGAAAAATGATTTCCCTCCCCTGAGGAAGGAAAGCCCATCCCTCCTATTTTCCTTCCTTCCACTTTTCCATCCCTCCTACCAAACGGAGCATAAAGGATATAATGAAGCTCGATCTATGGATCTTATTTTTGCGTTTGCACAAAAATGAAATTAAACCAAAATACTTTTAGTTTAAACAAATGAACCGAGACACTTGTTTTCAAACCTGCATAATATGAATATAAGAAGAAATAGTTTCTAAAGAGAAAGGGAATTTTTGGATGTGGAGAAACGGCCGAATGTGGCCCCCGACCTATTTATAGACATAGAGGTACCCTTTCATAGGGGTGTCTTAACCACCTATACCTTTTTGGGTTTAATCTCAACCATTAGATCGCACCCTTTCACAATCAACGGCCTAGATAAGTCCTTGGCACCTTTTCACATAGTCATGTCTATTCACCAATATTCTAGAATATCCTTAGCAACTTGTTAAGTAGAATATTCTTGAGCTTATTGTAAAGAGCTTAAAAACTTCTCCTGCTGAAACTCTATTAAATTAGATAAGGAATGTTTTTAAAAATGCCTATAGAATTGATTTATTTTAAAAAATTTCCAAAATCTTGTTGCTTATTTGTGCTTTTTATTATCCCCATTGTGAAAACCCGTATAATAATTTTTATACTTTTTTGTTTATGTATGGGTGACATAATTTAATAAACTTTATTTAAAAAAAAAAAATCAAAATTCCTTATATGTCCCCATTACTTAAAACACCCCCACCCCTAGGGATGTCAACAGGCATGGGGCAGGTTTTTTCTTTCCTGATCCTGTCCCGTGAATGAAAATCTTTTTCCAAGCTCGTCCCAATCCCAACTTAAAACATAATAGGGTAGGGTGAGGTTTTCCATTGGGTTTGAGAAAATAAATAAAATATTTTTTAACTTCAATAAATTTTTTTAGGAACAAAACCTAACCATAATCTCAACAAATTTTATTTCAATCTTGGATTATAAGCATTTGTAGTTAGAATATATATACTTATACACACTAACACGGTGAAAAGAATAGAAAAAAAAATAGAAAGAAAAACTTTTTAAAATACTAAATATTGTGAATAAACGAAAAAAGATTTTAGTATAATATATATATTCAGGGCGGGTCAAAGACGTCATATCCCATTCCCTTCCCAAACTTTATAAGGTTTTTAATTTTTTTTCCCAAACCCTATAGCGCTTTCAAATCCTTTCCCAATAAGGGCGGGGCGGGGTAGGACAGGGCGAGTTACTCTTTTAACCCATCCCAATGACATCGCCACCCACCCCCTTTCTTTCATTCATTTTCATTGGGTATCGAGAGAGGAAGAGAGAGTGCCGAGAAAGGGAAGAGAAGAGAGAGAGAATGGAGACGCCGTGAAGCCGCCAGAGAGTCGCTTCATTGCTGATAAAAGTAAGCCTAACCCTTCCTGTTCATCTGTTTTATCTTCTCCATTTCTTTTCCATTTTTCTCTATACCCATTTCATGAGTTTTGGTTTAAGATTTGTAGATCCATGATAAATGGTGAGTATGGGAGCTTTGGGTATTGTTTTGGTGAAGTTTGAGTTAGGGTTTTGAGATTTGTTCAGGGATTTGAAGTGTTTTTGAGTGGGTTGAATTATATGTGGGTTTGTTTGGATTTTATACCAAAATATTTGTGGAGCTCAAGATCAAGCTGTCCTATCTTCATTTTTTTTATGGGTTTAGTGTCCTTAAGGTTAGTTTGTGGTATATTCGAAGTTCCATGGTGTGATTTTGAGGTTTGGTTGGTATTTGAGGTGTTTAATTGGCATGGGTTGTGCATAAAGAGACTCGTTTTTGGGCTTTCTGGGCACTCTCTATCGATAGAGGGGACTCCACTGTCGATAGAAGAGTATAGGGTGCTAGAAAAGTTTGGGGCAGGAAATATTTTCTATCGATAAAGGTGACAGTTTTGCACTATGCCCCATTTTAGTTCCTTATTGCTCCAATTGTTCCCTTAGGTTTTTGTAAGGCTTAGAGGGGTCTATTGGTGTGTGCTTGAGGCTTTTAGAGTGGTTTGGGTGTGTGAGACCTTGGTTTCCTTTACTTTTTGGGTCATAAACATAAGTTAGAGTTTAATATGCTTTATACACACACACACACACACACACACACACAAACACAGAATTGCTAACATCAGGCCGGCCTGAAGTTAGCTGCATCCGGTCACCCCCATTTAGGGGGTGATACAGGTCATGGTTTCACATACGACCGTTGGATTTCCTATTCATGCAGTGCTTGTCATGCCTGTAAAAAATCACAGCGATCCGACGGCTGGTTTCTGAGAAAATTGACTTTGAAAAAAACTGGAATTCAAAGAATAAAATAATGGCAGTTTTTTTCAAAGTTAGTTTTCTTATAAACCAACCGTCGGATCACTGTAATTTTTTGCAGGCATGACAAGTATTGCATGAATAGGAAATCTAACGGTCGAATTGTGAAACCGTGACCTGCATCACCCCCTAAATGGGGGTGACCGGATGCAACTAACTTCAGGCCGGCCTGATGCTTGCAATTCTATATATATATATATATATATATATATATATATATATATATATATAT
>JAESVK010000766.1:205942-269374 GCA_017140935.1 Hamamelis virginiana
TGCATTTAACACCTCAACGCAAACGGCATAGAGATCCTCTATTCAACAAACGGCGACGGATCTATTGAATCGGTTGATAGCCAGGATATGGGAAAACTAACTAGAGCAAGGAAAAGCTAGAGCTAAAAAAGATTTGTCTGCGATTGGAAGGAAAGAAAACAGAGCAACTTCATTGAGGGCCTTACAGAATAATAAGCCTAAGAAGTTATCCACCAAGCGCACCAGGCACGCACCAGCGCACGTGCCCTAAAACCTAGTATATATATATATATGCACTTTGATTGATAGTGCTGAGTTATGAATTGCATTTTGCATTTATAATGGTTGTTCGGCTTGGATTGGGCTATAGTTCCCTTGGAGACTGAAGCACAATTGTTGTTCATGCAGGGCCTACTGCAGTTAGAGCATTGGGCTGTCCAATCATTCACATTTCAACCTTAGCCCAAGTTTTGCTTTCTCTTTGTTTTTTAAAATATGTTTTTGTTTTTTATTCTGTTTTGTAAATTTGTAATGAAGCCGAGGCCTGACCTACTATGTTTAATTGCTAAAGTAAACCTAGCCATTAGTAAAGCTTTTATTTTCTCATGTATGCTATGAATGTCAAATATCCAATGGGTTTCACAAAATACAACTCAAACTAAAAATTGTGTTAAGATTTTTTGTTCATATAATCTCTATAACATACATTCTTTTATACATCTTCCTTCCTTTTAAGTGGAGCAGTAAAAGAATTTATACCTTCATAAATCCTTCCCCTGCTTCCTCAACAACAACCCCACCACCGCAGCCGCCACCGCCGCGGCTGCCACCACCACCAAAACATTCTTTTATATCTTCTTTATTAGAAGGAAAAAGAAAAACCTCCTGAGCTATTAGGTTACGAGTACTTACTGTCCTTTCATATGATGAACCGAAGAGAAAAAAACAAAACAAAACAAAACTTTGGACCTATTTTGTTATCCTGTCAAATTTGAATGGCTCCATTTATATTTTATATATAGCATTTAAGGTAGAAATTCATCATTCAAAAAGTTAAAGTCATTTTTACAATTGATGGTATAAGATCAATTTTATTTTATTTTTTATTTTTTTTGGTAAATGAAATGGGTTTGGAAGGGATGAGGCAACTCCTAACCCGTCAGGACGCATTTCGTTGCCGGCCCACCCTAGGTCTGAGAGGGCAAGTAGAAGGAATGGTTGTCAGGACCCACCCTAGGTCTGAGAGGGCAAGTAGAACGAATGTTGCTAACAATAGCCAGGTCTGAATTCTATTGTCCAATCTTGGCCCAGAAAAATGGCCCACTACATTTGGCCCATTCTAGCCTAATAGTCTTTCAAATTAAGCCAATATGAGTTGGGCTTAAAATTATCCTGATTGATTGCTTTAACATCATTCATTTGCACAACAGTTTCTGAAAGGGTTTGGATATTGCAACTCTAAAGATATGTCTACTCTCCATATTTTATGTTTTCAATAATGTCCTTAAGTGAATTTACCATTAAGGACATTTCAAACTAATAAAAATCTAATAAATCCTACAAGAATTGATCTCTACACCCTAATGAAGAAAAACCATTCTACCTCATTTAAACCCTCATCCTTCTCTTTTTTCCTTAAAAAAACCTTAATCCTTATTTAAACCCTCCTCGATCTCCTTCTCTTTCTTCTTTATCCATCTTCCATCTCCTTCTCTTCTCATTCACCATCCCATACAAACCCTCCTAATCTCTCCAACATTTTTTCATATATACATTCTTTAAATTTTAGGATTTCAACAATCTTTGAGTTGTTTACAATTATAGAAGAAGACAATGAAACTTCAAGAGACTAGTAGCATTGAAAAGTCGAGTTTTTTGAAACATTTCTAGTGTACGTTGTTTTTTTTTTTTCCTCTCGAAATCGTGTAGTATTAAGTAACATAATACCTAACGAACTGACTTTGTTAGGTTATTTTTGGCCTAACAAACTCATTATGTTAGGCCGTATCCTACCAAACATATCTATTTTGTTAGATTATTTTCGACTTAACTTTATTGTTTTGTAGATTAGTTTCAGCCGAACAGAGTAAATATGTTAGGTTTTGTAAATCCAACAAATCCAATATGAACTAAACAAAGAATGTTAGGTATTGGTCAGTTCCGACCGAACATGTTATGTTACGTTATAACAAATGTATTATGTTAGATAGTTTTTAACTTAATAAACGTGTTCTGTAGGTAGTTTTTAACATAATAAACA
This sequence comes from Hamamelis virginiana, assembly GCA_017140935.1. Taxonomy (NCBI): domain Eukaryota; kingdom Viridiplantae; phylum Streptophyta; class Magnoliopsida; order Saxifragales; family Hamamelidaceae; genus Hamamelis; species Hamamelis virginiana. Next base: position 208,182 of record JAESVK010000766.1, read on the forward strand.
TATTCTACTCGGGCAAAAACTATTCAAAAATTTTAGTTTGTTAGATTATTATTTACCTAACATAAATATGTGATTTCTTATTGTTAGATTATTATCTACCCAACAATTAATCTAATTTGTTAGATTATTCTAATTTGGGTTTGCAATATTATCCAAACCCTTTCTAAAAACAATACATGACAAGCCATCTTTTTGGATGTACTTAAGAGACAAATACTGTCCGAACTCAGAAACAACATCAAATGACTCATGACCCACAATAGGCCAACAGCCCATTGGCTCCACATCAGCCAAGATATTTTTAAAATAATAATAATTTGGGTACATTGAGATTGTCGGCACAAAAATGAAACTTTATACAAAAATAACAGCAAGAAATCTCGAACCCTAAACTATATATTCCAAACTTGAAACCTCTCCCAATTGGGCTAATATGGTCAAATACAAACTCAGTTGAATTAACTCATCAACCCAACACTAGTTGGGCTAGGCAACACTAAAATTGCCATGCAACATCTAAATTGAGTTGGGTGACCCGACATTGGATAACAGGGAGAACTTATAATTTGGGTTAACTTTAGTGCTTTTTTATTTTTTCCAAACAAGGGTATCCTAAATCTATTCCGATAGAAGTAAGTTCATAGTATGCACTTAGAGGGATAGCCAATTGGGTTTTATTTTGTATTTTTGGCATCTTAAGAATTCACGAGAGAGAGAGAGAGAGAGAGAGAGAGAGAGAGAGAGAGAGAGAATTTGATCTTTCTTTTTAAAAAAAGGCTTATCTTATTGTATATGATAAGTGATTTGAGTCGAATATGATTGATCGTCAAATGTGATTCATATTTTTGTTAATGTACTTTTATGGTTTGATCATATAATACGTTGATTAGACGCGTGATCTAGCTCCATCTCTAAATATTCTGTAATATCTTTTCTTTCTTTTTCATATTCTTTGACTTTGTGGTACGTACTTTGCTTTTATCATAGAATTCTCAATCCTACTCAACATATGGATATTAATTATTGGGTTCATCTAGCATGACAGTCTGTTATTGCAAAAATCAATGACAGATCATCTCCAACCACTAAAAATAATGATAGAATTTAAAATAATAGCAGGGCACACATTAATCAATGGAAGATATATTCTGTCATTGGTTTCACTATCACATTCTCTTTTTCCTTAATTATTTTATCACTAGAAATGAAAAACGAATTATTTGAATGGACATACACAATGAAAGTCTTAAAAGACTAATTGTGCATCCCTATGATGTAGTGTATGTTATCCTGTAACGATTTAGAGGTTGAAGTTTTTTTAAAAAAATCTTTTAATGAGTTCTATAGCCCTTATGGGTGGAATGTTAGAGTTATGGGAGCATTCTTGATATATTCACATATATAAGTGTGGAAGTGAGGCTGCTTCCTATGAGAATTGGACTAATTCTCTAGAGCGCTTATGAAAACTGGGATAGAGCACATGGCCATAATATGCTGGCTTTTAAAGCTTGGATAAGGACACCTTGAATGATATGTGTGTGACGTAATTCTAGTATCCTCAAGCAATATTAGTTTCAAGGCTTAATCAACTTCAACTCTTATACTAGATTTACTGAAATACTAAGTGAAAGTTTCAAGATAGTGCCACCTTCATTATGCATGTTATTCTAACTTTGCCCAAAAGTTGTTAAAAGTTTTTAATAGTTTTTTTTTTTTTTTTTAAAAAAATTAAAATAAGTGGGGGATTGTTGGATATTTTAATAAAAAAATAAATATATATATATATATATATTTGATTTATTTTTATGGTCAATTTTAATGGCATTAGTTATAATTTGATGGTAAAATATTTATTCTCCATTTAATTTTGAGTAACCTACCTATATAACCTTTTTTTACCATAATTATGATAGAATTTTAATTCTATTATCATGAGTTACAAACTTCTACACCTATAAATAGTGAGTTATTCTAGCTATTTGACACACTCATATACAATCATTCATCTTATCTTTTACTCCTAGCTATGAGACTTTTATACAGTTCTTTGAGTTTATTTTCTTTGAGTTTATTGGGCTAAGTATGGTGTTGTGTGGAGCTTCTAACTTCTCATAGTTGTGCAGACTTTGAGAAGATAACAGTGAATGGTTGGGTCGTTGTATCATGAAGGCAGTGTACTTGTAAACTACTGCATCGAATATAATCCCTAGTGGTGCGAAACGTCTTAAAGAGAGCGACCTAGTCCGCGCTTCAACCCTGCAAATCTTCATTTTTTTACAACAGTTCATAATAATATATAAGGTAATATCTATCTATTATATTTTATATAGGTAATATTGTGTATGAGTTCCAACATTTTCAAATAGGTAAATTTATATAAAGTATATTATATATGTCTAATATGATTTTCAAGAAAAGTAAATTTACCTAACTTGTATACACATGGGGATATGTATATTGGCATATATTTTAAAACAGGTAAATTTATATTTTTTTTAACTTTAACATAAAACAGATAAATTTATATAAAACTCCATAATTATACCTTGTCATCAATTGCTAAAATCTCGGGATGGGGATGACTTCAAAATCCTGGTCTCTTTCTTCCCTTCTCTTGATTCACGATCCTTGTAGTTGGGTCCCCCATGTGTCGGGATTTGAACCTTGATGCTCTTCTAGAACTTCTTCTACATAGGTTTTTCTACTTTTGGAAGTGATAAAAGAAACCTTTCTATGCCCGAACAAGATTGGAAGATCGATGAGAAGAAATGAAGAATTGATCGCTTTCAAAAATAATTAACAAAATAGTTATCAACTTGCCATGTTTTCTTTATATGACAATGCCATAGGATGGTAACGTAGTAATAAATTCAAATTTTGAAATGGATGTAGTCTAAAAATTTACCATAAAAAGTTTACTATGGTTACAAATTCTAAATGGAAACCACAATAAATATAATTTCATCAAATGATGGTAGATTTACCAGTATAAAAAGAAGTTTGACTTTTAAATATCCTGGAAGGATCTCATGGTAAGTTTTAGAGGATTTTGGGTCTCATGGTACAAAATTTAGAATAGAGGGGGATTTGGATAATTTTCCCTTCTTCTTTTCCCTGAAATCGTGTAGTGTTAAGTTACATTATACCTAAGAAACTTTTGATAGGTTATTTTTGGCCTAACAAACTCATTATGTTAGGCCGTATCCTACCGAACAAATCTATTTTGTTAGATTATTTTCGACCTAACATTATTGTTTTGTAGATTAGTTTTAGCCAAACAGAGTAAATATGTTAGGTTTTGTATGACCTAAAAAATCCAATATGAACTAAACAAGGAATGTTAAGTATTCTTCGACCTAACTTTTTTATTAAAACATTTTTCAAGCCAAGATATTTGTTTTATTTTTATTCGGTTGAAATTAGTTGAACTGAGAGACTTTTTTTTAAATAATAATAATAATAATTTGGGTAAATTAAGATTGTCGGCACAAAAATGAAACTTCATACAAAAATAACAGCAAGAAATCTCCAACACGAAACTATATATTCCAAACTTGAAACCTCTACCAATTGGGCTCATATGGTCAAATACAAACTCAGTTGAATTAAGTCATCAACCCAACACTAGTCGGGCTAGGCAACACTAAAATTGCCATGCAACATCTAAATTGAGTTGGGTGAACTTATAATTTAGGTTAACTCAATGATTTTTGTGTAAGTGTATATAGTGCTGCTTTTTTTTTTCTTTCCAAACAAGGGTATCCTAAATCTATTCCGATAGAAGTAAGTTCATAGTATGCGCTTAGAGGGATAGCCAATTGGGTTTTATTTTGTATTTTTGGCATCGATCTTAAGAATTCATGAGAGAGAGAGAGAGAGAGAGAGAGAGAGAGAGAGAGAGAGAATTTGATCTTTCTTAAAAAAGCTTATCTTATCGTATAAGTGATTTGAGCCGAATATGATTGATCGTTAAATGTGATTCATATTTTTGTTAATGTAATTTTATGGTATGATCATATCATACGGTTGATTAGACCCGTGATCTCCATCTCTAAATATTATGTAATATCTTTTCTTTCTTTTCATCTTCTTTGACTCTGTGGTATGTACTTTGCTTTTATCATAGAATTCTTAATCCTACTCAACATATGGATATTAATTATTGGGTCCATCTAGCATGACAGTCTGTTATTGCAAAAATCAATGACAGACCTTCTCCAACCACTAAAAATAATAATATAATTTAAAATAATAGAGATATGTTTTCTGTCATTACAAAAACCAATAATAGACTATCACATTCTCTTTTTCCTTAACTAGAAAGGAGATTAATTTAAGGCATTGGAGCCAATAAGCTTCATCTCAGCAAGTAGTGTTTTTGAAATGATCGAAGGATGTCAATTGTCAAGTCACTGCAACATTTTCTAGGTGTTAAAGTACTAGATTATTCATCTTGTGCCTATATACCTTATCTCAAGGAAAGTATGCATCTCTTCTTATCTTTTTGAAAGATCTAATTGACAACAAAGACATTTGATTCTCCACTTGATTTAAATATAAAGTTGAGAGCTATTGATGGCTAGAGCCTCTCTCTCTCTCTCTCTCTCCTTTTTTTTTTCCACCTTACTAACAAAATATCCCTTCGAGAAGACTTTATGGGTGGAACTATTGTTCACTTCATATCAATTAAAGTTTAAAAAATTAAGCAGGTAATTGCCTATTAGGAGAGTCAAAATTCGAACTTAGATCCTTAACTTTGCTTCCAAAAATATAAGATTAACGAAGACTAACTATTAATCTTCCCGATAAAACTAGAGAACTTCTCATTGATACCTCTCTTTTAAAATAGTTGGTTGGAAACCTTGTTAATTGGACTTTTTTTTTTTTTTTTTTTTTTTTTTACTAACATAGGATATCCTAAGTCTACTTCTCACTCGCAAACTTCGCTGAGATTACTCCCACTGAGAGTATCCAAATTAATTTGACCATTGCAAGAGCATGATTGCGATCTTAGGATGTAAATTCATAATTTTCTAATTTCATGAATTTTTTTTTTCTACCCACAAAAAAAAAAAAAAAAAAAGTCCGAATTGACTGCTTATTCTGACTCAAATTAGGGTGCTGATGCTGCATGTTGTCTAAAAGATTCCTTACTTTATTAGAAGAATTAAGAAAAAGAAAGTTGCTGCTTGGTCCAATGCTGAAGCTAAGTATAGGCCTATGGGGCTTTAGCCGACACTACAGCAGGCATTATTTGGCTTTAGTCTTTATTGGTTGCTTAAAGATTTAGAAATTACTGTTTTGGTTACTATTACCCTTTTCTTTTTTTTGGATAATTACTATTACCCTTTTCTTTGTCACCTAAAGAGTGCTCCTCAAGGAGCCCATAATCATGTTTTTCATGAACAAATTAACTTAACACACTGAAATAGTATTATCACCAAATTATTTTATAATCTAATGATATCTCTTTCTTTTATTAAAAAAAAAAAAAAAATTCAAATTCAAACCCATATGGTGTAATTTGTTTTTTTTTTTTTCTTTTATAAAGAAATAGTAATATCTTTTTTTTTCTTTTTTTGTATTATTCAAATCAGTGCCTTTCGCGTAATAATTATCAAATTCAGGGTTCGACTCCCAGTGGAAAGTTCGAAAAGTAGGTTTAAGTTGTATGTGTGAGTTTCTATACAAATGATGTTCTTCATGCACGTACCCAAAAAAAAAAAAAAAAGAATTTGTATTATTGTGTACAATAATAACATTAATGTTCTTATTTTGTAACAAATATATATATATATATATATATCAAGTATATTATAATATGTCCTCTGAGTTTTAAGTAGCTTGTTGATCCTTTCACCAAATCTTATCCCATTGTTTGATTTTACTATCCAAACTCCAAATGTTGCTTATTGAAGCATCTTGATTGAGTTTGCAAGCGAAGGAAGGGGAGGGGGGGTGTTTGGCAAAAGGGAAGAAGTGAGCTCACTGAAACTACCGACAATAAGGTCTTTTTGATTAGAGTCGTTATCTATGGCTATATATATATATATATATATATATAAGCTACATTAAATGAAGTACTGCAAATTAATGTGGTGCATACAGAATGTGCAAGTGTATACAAAAAAATATGAAAATGCATGGAAATTAAATAGTACAAATACAAATTTTCATGCACTTTTCGCTTCATTTAATGCATCTTAGCATGTACCCTTAGGACACACATCATAGAACCCATTAGAAAAACAATACAGTAGTCATAGTCAAATTATATTTTTCCTATTATAAACATAGGGTCAAATTCTCCTTACTGCTTGTTTTACCATTATCACAACGATCCAGCTGTCATCAGTCGGTTTCTGAAAAATGTCTCTGTGAAAAATTATTATAATTAAAATATTGAAATTTTTTATACTAAGATTTTTTAAAATCTGACCAAAATTGCAAATTTAAAAAATTGCAATTTTTTGAATCAATATGATTTATAAGCATAATTAATCCAACGGTCGATTTTTCAAAATATTCGACTTACATTAGTGTTTTGAGAACAAGCAGTAAAAATAGTGGTAAAACGAATGGTAAAGAGAACTTGTACCATATATATATATATATGATTTGACATGTAGTTTGCAAAATCCAACATGGAATAAACATTTTGAATAACCAACCGTTAGATTAGATGTTTAATTTATACACATCATATATATCAAAAATCATATCACATTGATCAAACGGTTAATTTTTCAAAAATATTACAGTTTTAAAATACACTATTGTTAATCACGTACTTTTTTCGTTTTTAGGAAAATCGAATCGAATTAAACCTAATTTAAAATCCAAAGCACCATTTGAATTCAAATAAAAATAAAAATAATTATTTATTTATTTATTTATTTTCTCTAGCCATTTTGTTGGCATGCATGGAGCACTACAGCAGGTACCAATCGATATCCGAAAGGAACTCAACATGATGTGTGACCACCAAATTAACCAAGAACTTGCATTTCTGATAGGATTTGATCCTCTTGACACTCATATGGTTCACATAATTTAGACCATTTGACATAATCTATTCCTTTTAATGCTGAAATTTTAACTACCAAAAACAAGATGGTGACCTATATTTTTTAGAAAATTTCATTAAATTAACAAAGCCTCATCCCATTAAAGTCATCATATAATGGCAGCAAATTAAGATATTTAGGCCATCTCCAATGGTGGGTTCAAAATTGAATTCAGATTCATTTTAAAAAATCTAGCTCCAATGCTAGATTCAAAACTGGATTCAAAATGAATTGGATCTAAAAGTTGATAAATTTGGATCTAAGTTTAGCTAGATTTATTTTTATCCAAAACAAATAAAAGTGCATAGAAACTTGTACTTGGTTTGGGGATAGATAGAAAGAGAGGAGCCAAAAAAATGAATCTACTACCATTTGAGCACTTTGATCCAAATGACTATACATTTCAAAGTAGTAGAACCAAAAATTGGACTTGATCGAATCCAAAAACAATGGATCAAACCGTTGGAGTTGCTCTTATAGAGAAGTAGAGGTTTAGGATTCGATTTTTTACCCTAAGCCAACTAAAAAACAAGACTTTATTTCATTTTGAGGTTGGTTTAAGCTTTTAAGAAAAGTATCAAAATATATCAAGGAGTCTATTATAAGGTGTACTTTATGCAAAGTTATCTAAGGTGACTTGCATAGGGGTAATTGAAAAATAAATTTTGAAAAACCAACCGTTGGATTAGGTACACTTTTTATGAATGCCATGTTTGCCAAATATCACAATAATCCAACAGTTGGCTTCTGAAAAATCTCATTGTGAAAAATTATTACTTTTTTGTTTTTCAACATATTACCATTTTTTAGTCGTTTTAAAAACAAAAAAAAAAAAAAAAAAACCAACCAACTGTTGAATCACTGTTATTTTTGGTAAGCATGAAATTCATAAGAAGTCTGTTTAATCCAACGGTTAGTTTTTCAAAATCTATTATGCAATTGGTACTATAGAGATCATCTTGTGCAACTTTGTGTAAAGTGTGCCTTATAACAGCTAGACTCCTTATAAAATATATGATCTTGTTAGCATATGCTTATATGAGCTTATGTAAGCATAAAGTTAATAAATAATTGTGGGATATATTTTTTGAAAAATTAACGGTTTCATTAGATATTATACTTATGCATGTCATATATACTAAAAATTACACTGATCCAACAGTCGGTTTATCGGAAATGGCATTGAAAAAATTGTGACGGTTTTTAGTGGTCATAATGGTTTATAGTCTATATTTTGAGATTTGGACATTGGATCACCATGATTTTTGGCAATGAAATCTATAAGAAGAATATATAATCCAAAAGGTAAGTTTTTCAAAATATGTATCCCACAATTATCTATTAACTTACAGGATCGAGAATATATATATATATATATATATATATATATATATATATATATATATAGAGAGAGAGAGAGAGAGAGAGAGAGCAATGATCTAATCAGTTAATGATGACATAGATCTAAGTCAGCTAAGCACTTATGGGTATTGGATCATCTTATTACTTAAAAAAGTCTTCATTCATGAGATGATCCAACAGCCATAAGTCTTAGCTGACTAGATCATTTCACTATATACACACACACACACACATGCATTTATATAGTCTTAATTTTGTAAGGACATTTTTATGCAAGTTACATAAGCTCACCTACTTTGAACCTTTGAAAATAGGGATAATATATAGGTGAGGGACTAAAAGCATCTCCAATGGCATGCCATTTGAGGTGCCATTGCCAAATGGCATTGACACCCAACAAATAGGTTGCTCCAATGGTTGTTATTTGGAATGTCTAATTTTAGCAATAGCACATATGGTTGCCAAATTTGGCACCTCAAATGACATTTACCATTTGTGCCATATCATACTATTCATTCAAGAAGTGAGAAATACCAAAATATATCATTAATGCATTAGAGCACATATGTGCTAAAATTTGGCATTGATGTCATTTAGGGTCATTTGAGGTACCAAATTTTGGCAATAACACATCAATCAATATGAATACATTGGAGTTGCTCTAAGTGCAGGCTGTATTCCTAAAATTACCAGCATTATCATGGCATTGCCACATAATCACAATAAAAATATATGTCGCCGAACTTAGTAACAATGACCTATCAATCATAATAAATATATTACTGATATAACATTATCATGTCATCTATCCTATAACTGTTGTGTAAGTGAAGGAATAATAATAAAATTGACAGTAAGACTAATATCATGTGATCATTAATAAAGTCATTTCTTTGTGTTTTTTCTTTTTTTGGAAATTCAAATAATAAAGTAAACCACAGAATATATTCCACATTTCCAAGGAAAGAGCTTTGGGCTCCACATTGGATCGGGCTTAGATTTGGGCCTGGGCTTTAAAGATAAGATGCTTCCTACAATCAAACACTAGTTTAGAAAATGGATGTGGGGGAATAAAATAAAACAAAGTGAACAACAAAGTTGCATTTTTGTGAGGTTTGCCAGAGAATCTCCAATCCCTATGAAAGTCCAACAAAGCATAATCTTTTAACCAAGGGAATAGTCAGAGAATCAACCCACAGATCTTTGACATGTGTACATTGATGATTGTTTATGCTTAAAAAATGAAATAAAATAAAATAACATTGTATAACAATAGCATAAAACTGGCATTCCCCAAGTGGTGGTACAAGGGACCCTATGTGATAATTCCAATTATCAGAAAACCCTTCCAAATGCTGGTCCAATTCCTCTCTCTCTCTCTCTCTCTCTAAGTTCCTTCTGGTCAGAGCATTAAGAAAGAGAAAACAGGCTAAGGTGGGTCACCTAACATTATCATAATAGAAATAAAGTGGACCCTGCTTACCATTACCCACATAATAATGACAGTTTCTCAAAGCATTACAGTCCAAGAAAACAATTTTCAACACCTCTCTTATTAGCTTTGCACTAATCAACTTAGAGAGAGGGAGATTTTTCTTTTTTTCTCTTTTGGTCCACAATTAAGGAGAGTTTTTCCACCACATAATCAAGATTTGAAGTTTTGAACCAACAACTTAGTCTTATAAAAGTGGAGAGAGATACCACTAAATCATAAAAATTTGAGTTTGACTGAATTCTCTTACCGAATGTGGCTTGCATAATTTGATTATTTAAAGTACTAATGAGTTTACTGAGTTGATCGAATAGAATTCTATTCCAGTTTGGCTCAATAAATTAACAAATTCAAAAATAAAATTTGATCATGATTCATTTATTTTATGAGTGAGTCCAAATAAATTTTGTATCGAACTGATCTTAAATTAAATTTGAGTAGACTAATTTGTCTCTTATGACTCTAATTTGGTTCACAAGTATTGGTGATAGAAAGAGAGTTTATATTGAAATTGCAAACACTATTGATCATGATTTAAATTCCCACTACCATTGAATTTTCATCATAAATGGGTGCTAACAAACATTGACTAATTAGGTAAGAGTGTATATTTAGTCAAGAAATTCCTTGCAGTGGATTGGAAACATCTGTACCCCATGTTCCTGCATGTTCACATGCAATTTTTAACTCTCTCTCTCTCTCTAGGGAAGAACATATATATTATTCTCTACCTCTTTCTTTATTAGCTTTATTCCATTAGACAAAAAAATAAAAATAAAGAAGGGGTGGAGAGAAGGGTATCAAAGAATAAGAATTTTTTTTTTTTTTTTTTGTCTTGCACAAAGCTCCACTGTGCAATAAAGGGGGCATCCTTGCTTACCTTTCCCTATGTCTTATGGTTTTATCTACATCTGGTGGCCCAAAAAAGAGCTGACTAAAAAATTTTATTTTAGTTCTTATGGTTACATTGTTTTTCTTTTTAGAAATTTGTCACTACACAAATGAGGGCCATCAAGGATTTTTTTTTTTCCTTTTTTCTAATGGGTTTGTCTCTAAGTTGATGACCTTTGTTTTAATTTAGTACTTGTTATTATGGAGTCCTCCAAATGTTAGATTGGGAACCAAAAAATACCAAGCACTAACTTTCCTACTTCTTCACTTGTGTATGGGAAAACTCCCAAGATTCCAACTTGTGATACTTTGAATTGGTTACACTCCAATCAATTCCTTTTATAAAAGAGGGGATGCAAACATTATCAACATTTTATTCCTAAATGTTTTGGTTTAGGGCATGGTTTTTAAACTAATTGGCTGGGTGACTTGTTGTATGAAGTTGGCTAAATTTAGGTTCGATAAGCAAATTTAAATCAAATTAATGCAACATAGATTTTTTTTTTTTTTTTTTAAAGAAGGAAAGAATAAAAAATTACAATAGTTCAGCTAGAAAAAGGCGGAACAGGAGCATTGGTTTAGTAGTTCAAGTTTTTCCCGTATTGGATATAAGATCAGGTTCTGGATTACATTCCTCATGAATCAGGACTAACCCATTTAGTATTCCTCCTTAACTAACTCCTGGCCTTACTATATAAAAAAAAGGCGGAAAAGCTGAAAAATTGGGAAAAAATTTTAAAAAATAAAAATAAAATGGAGAAGTTGGAATGTAGGATTCAATTGTAAGAAATTTCATGCCCACTTCACTTGCCATATATCATTGATTCCACTAGACCACACTCATCATGTGATGAGAATATATGCAATTCTGAAAGTTACTTTCAAATTTTAAAGTTACTTTTGATTTTTAATATTCAAATAATGTAAATTTGAATTTTCTTTTTTCAAAATTAAACTAACTTGCAAAATTCGATTCTAGGACATCGGCTTCATAAGCCATAGTGCTAAATTGCTTGATCTACTTTGACGGTTTAACTAACTTTTAAATTCCAAGGAAGTTTCAAAATTCTATTTTTACACATGGCTTGGAGAATCTTTGAACAATTCTTGTTTTTCACTTCAATCAATTGCTTGCAAATTTTGGAAGCAACCCACAATTATTGAGGTTTACTTGTAATTTTGAATCAATGTAAGTTAGCTATTTTCAATGGGAAGACGCATTGAGCTTAATTAATTAAGCTAGGTACCAACTAAGCTTAATTAATTTAGCTTGCTATTAGATAACATGAATTTTGACATAATTAATTCATGGTCTATTTTGTTTGCTAAAAGTAGATTTGAACCAATTGATGTATATGCATGGCATTTAGGGGTACCAAATTAATAGTTGAGTAAGCATGTCAACTCAACCGACATATTTTTATTTGTGTGCAAGAAACTAAAGAATAGATGGTTTCACACTTGTGACCTTTTCTGATTTTTATTAATTCAGTTTAGACTCCCTATTCAAGTTCATCACACTCAATCCCATTTATATATGGCTCTTAATTAAATGACTTGGGTATTGAGTTACCTTACTTAACTTGTCTATAAAGCAGTTGGGGTACGTTGGGTCAGAGCATCTTCAATTGTATGTCATTACCAAAATTAGGTACTCGGAGTCTGGAACAACTTATTTAGATGACAATGCCAATGCCAAATTTTGGCGATGGCACATACTTTTCTTTCAAAAAGTAAAAAAAAAGCCAAAATATATCATTAATGCATTGAAGCACATATCTACTTTAATTTGACATTGATGTGATAACGAGGTATAGAATTTTGGCATTGATTCATCAGATGACATGAACGCATTGGAGATGCTCTTAATACTGAAGGTTGATGAATTAATACCGCTTCAAAATATTATTCTCATGACCAAAATGGTAATCTTAACCCCAACTTTAGGGTTGGCTTTTAAGTTATTTTTTCTCATTAAGAGATGATATCATCAACTAGTAGTACTAAAAGAAAAGGGCAGGAATGGAAGAAATATATGACACTAGAAAACACATAAACTTTCCGTTCAAGCATGACTGCAGGAAGAGGAAAAAGGAGGGTAAAGAAATAGTCAATGTATTATTGGTAGTAGTTGGTACTTATAAAGCTAAAACTAATTAAGTTTGATATTAAATTTGTATGTGGATAGATATGGAAGCAGATTGTTGTAAATCTTTCAACATGCATAGCTCAATTAATGGCATAATTGACGTATTAACAAACTTTACGAGTGGAGATCTTCTATCCCATTTGTATGTACCATTTTTCTGTCCCCTCTCACAAAAGTCCACCTTAAAAATCTCACATTTTAATAAATATTTATATTTAAATTTTCAAGGTAGACTTTTATGAGAGGGGACAGGAAAGTGGTACATAAAAGCTATGTTATTAAATCCGGACCGGACCTGTCGGTTCAACCGGGAACCGGTCCCCTATCCGGTTGGTTTAACCCACAAAAATCCATTTAAGTCAAAAGTCGGTCAACCCATTTTTTTTTTTTTTTTTTTTTTTTTGAGGTGCTAAAATGACTAAAATAGTCCCAATTTTTTTAAAAAAATCTGTTAAAGCCAAAAAGGCTAAAAAGGCAAATTAGTCTAAAAAAATTCCAAATAGCAAAAAGAAACCCAAGCACCTAATTTAATAATACAATATTCTTATCTTGCATTTTAAAAAATATATATAATAAAGATTGATCAATAGTAATTTTCAATTTTCAATTTTGATGATTGCACATAAATTCAAATATATGAATTGATTGTACAAACATTTAAAAAAAAAAATTATATTTTGAATCATTTACAGCTTTTATTCTAATAAATAAATAAATAAATAATATATTTATGACGTCACGGTTCAACCTGGTTGAACCGGTTGACCCTTAACCCGGTAACTTTTCCGGTTCGATGAACTGTCCGGGTTTTAAAACAATGCATAAAAGTGAGACAGAAGATCCCTACTCCTTTTTCACTAACAGAAAAATATATGTTTTGATGTTGTTTTCTTCCATCTTGTTGAAAATTTTTTTGGCTGCATATATTATGGATAATGTGCAAAATTCTTGGGCTTATTGGTGGGTGTCACTAGCAATAAGGGTGGGTGGCAATAGAATCATCTCCCAATACATAATGAAAGAAAAAAAAAAAAACACTAACTAAACTAAACTGATGATTTTATATTTCTGTTATCTTGGCCTATAGGTTACATGTAATCATATATAATAGAGTAGATGGAGGATGTGGGTTCAAATCTTACTCTTTTTTTTTTTTTTTTTTAATATATAGTTCTTCAAGTGACTTATTGTTGTGAGTAGTTTTAATTGGTCCAGAATTAAGTTTTCTATTATTAAAATTTAAATTGAAACCATACCATTAATTTTAGGAAAATGCTAAACATCACAAAAGATTGTTTCAAAAGTGTATCTCAAATAATGTGGGAGATGATACAATTCTTATCTTTTTTAGCAATAATGATATACATCCCAAAAAATTATCTAAAAAAAATCCCAAATGAATCCTAACATTCAATTACTATTAAGGAGAAAAAATGCTAAAAATGAAAAACCACATTATATAGGATTCACCTTTGGGGAATTTTTTTTTTTGGGACATATAGCATTTTCTTATCTTTTTTTTAGCAAACTCTTCCTTGATAATATAATAAATAAAAGATTTTGATTCATTTGGAACACTTTTTTTAATGAAAATTTTAGAACATATAACACTGCTCTTAATTTTAAAACTAGGGGTGTAACTCTGATCGGATTGGACTGGATTGAGAGTAAATGAGGATCAATCCGAACTAATTCGGATTCGGCTTTCAAGTATCAGGACCAATCCTAATTGAATTCAGACCGGTTCTGGACCAATCCTAATTCAATTCAGATTGGACTGCGGTTCTTCATTAAAAGAAAATTGAAATAAAATTTTAAAAAATTCTCTAATATTCAATTCAATTATAGTTATATAAGGATTTGATTTTTTCCTTGTTATGGAGTATAACAAATAATAATGTAAAATTCATACTTCCACATGATTAAACAATTAAACAAAATAACAATTAAGTATTAACCATTATGTAAAGTTTAGTCCAATAATCCAAAATAAACCTCCAAAAGGAGAAAAAAAATTTATACAAGAAAACAAACAAAACCATAATAATAAAAATTATAATATTTCTTACCATATCATAGTATAATAATTTTTCACACTGACATTTTTAAGAAATCAACTATTGGATTACTGTGCTTTTTGGCATACATGATATACATAAGTATGAGAATTGAATTCGAATTTTGGATTGGACCGATTCCCAAAAGGCCAAATTCGAGGACCGGTCCGAATTGAATTCAAATTAAAGAAATTGAACCAGGACCAATCCGAATTCAATTCGGACCGATTCTGATTCTGTCCGAATTAACCGAATAGAACCGGTTCTAGATTTGATCCGTTCTGAGTTGCACCCCTGTTTAAAACTACTCCTTTACATCAGTTACAAGAGATATTTGTGACAATCAAATAATAAGGAATTGCATTTTATTTGCAATATAATTGTGATTAAGGGCGCCAAACTGAGTCAAACTTGGAAATGGTCATACTTTTCCAAACTAATTTTTAAATACAGCTCAGTTAAAAGTATTAATAGGTCACCAACCTCAAAATAGGTACCACTTTAAGTCATGTGATTAATATGTAGGTGCTGTATGCTTTTTTTTTTTCTTTTTTTTTTCCTTTTGTTAACTAGGACAAGGCTCATAGAAGTTAGTCAAACCCACTTGAAATGAGAAAGCTCATGGCAATGGGAATGCCATAATTATAAATGAAGAAATTTAGTGTAATATGCATGAGAGGCTTATGCCACATGTCATGTCAACTTTTAAATCTGTTGATTAAAAAAAGAAAAAGAAAATATAATCAAAGTTTTGATTCATTTAATACCACTCATAAAAACATGAGATGAAAAGTATAAATTTGATGGGTATGAGTGCTCTTCTCTCTCTGTTCATTTTAGACTAAAATGCTTGAAAATGACTTGAATAAAGTGTTGCTCACCAACCTATGCACAAGCCCATAATCAAAGGCAGCATACCCTACAAATTAAAATACATTCATCTAACATATTAATATCATGCTTTCTAAATTTGGCAATTTCACATTGCTTAATCAATGAAGTTCAGATATAGGGAAGGTACATTGTCAATTTCTTTGAAAAATCCAATTATAAACTGTCAAACTTTTGGAAAATTTTAGAGTTCGAACTATAAAATTAAGAAATTTTAATTAAAAAATAGCCATGCATGAATTGAAGAATACTTCTTTTTTTTTTTTTTTTTGTTATACAGGTATTCTGGATCAGCTTACACATATTAGACTAAATCCTACGCCTCGAACAAAGTTTTCGATACAAGGCTTACGCTTTGCGGTTCGTGGTCCAGAATATTAGTAGCTAGTGAGAGTCGAACACGGAACCAAAGTACTTGATAAGCCTTTAACCCTGATGACTCCACTACTAAGCTACCCACTTGGATTTGTATTAAAGAATACATGAAGGAAAACAAAAATAGAAAATATTGTTTGTGAAATTGCAAATTAAAAACCAAAAGGGATAAAATTGAGAGAGCCTTTCATTCAACCCCAAAAAAAGTAATGAAAATAAAATAAAATAAAAAAGAAAAAACCTTTCAAAGGCTCAGAAAAGCAAGTCAAAGCACAAATACACAGACAAAGTTTGTTAGCTACTGGCCTCAATTCCTGCACAATGTTAATATAACATTACATACAAGTCTCTTAGTTTTTTGGGATCAATAAGGACAGGCTGGAAGGATCCAAAACCAACCCCACTTCCATTATTATTTGAGAGTGAGTCCCCCTTAATAAAGTGATATATTTTGTACACACTCACAAAAACCATTAACAAAATAATAAAAGCTTACAAAAGGCAGAAGAAAAAAGAAGGCATTGCTTCATTCTTTTTCTTTTCTTTCTTCTTTCCTTGCAGCCTCTGCTAAGCATCTTTTTTCTCTCACTGTGTGTCTCTTTCTCTCTCTTCCTACCCTTTCCCTTCTTATTAAAACCAATTTCTTGGTTTTTCTTGCTTTGCTTGCAGTCTTTCTTCTTTCCTTCACTTCTTCAGCTGGAACCTCTTTCTTGTTTTCTTGATTTTAAATGGGTTTTCCTCTCTGGCATTGTTTGTTTGATTAGAAAAGTTGAATTGCCTTTTCCCATTAGTTTTTAGTTTGAATTTTCCTTCTTGGGATTCCTTTTCTTTGGAGTTTTCCTGGAAAATTTGAATTCTTGGGGGGTCTTCTTCACAGTGCCAAATCCTTTCTGGGTTTTATTTGATCAAACTGAAAAATTTCAAATCTTTCTTGGGTTTTCCTTCTTCTGGGTTTTCCATACTATCTGGGAATTTTTCTTTCTCCGATTTTATTTTCTTGTTTAATTTTTTATTTCTTGAGCTTCAAGTTTCTGCATATTAATTCCTCACTTTTTTTTTCTTACTTCAAATGGTCTAAATTTCTGTTAGTTTTCTGGTTGTTTCTTGATCACAAGTTGTTAACTCACTCTCTCTCTCATGGGACTCTGTCATGGAAAACCCATTGAAAGCCCACAAACCCAATCGGAGAACTCAATATTTCCCGGCGAAAACGAGCCGGCGGCGAATACCCAGACTATCAAAACCTCAAACTTCCCATTTTACAGCCCAAGTCCCTTGCCCAGTGGCTTCAAGAACTCGCCAGCGAATTCGAGTGTGAATTCTACTCCACTGCGCTTCTTCAAGCGCCCCTTTCCACCTCCCTCGCCGGCAAAGCACATTCGGGCATTGCTTGCTCGACGGCACGGCTCCGTTAAGCCGAATGAGGCCTCAATTCCTGAAGGAAATGAGAGTGAGATTGGATTGGATAAGAATTTTGGGTATTCAAAGCAATTTGTAGCTCATTATGAGCTTGGTGAGGAAGTGGGTCGTGGGCATTTTGGGTATACTTGTTCTGCTAAGGCAAAGAAAGGGAGCTTGAAAGGGCAGGATGTGGCAGTTAAGGTCATCCCAAAATCAAAGGTCATTATTTATTCTGATCTTTTATTCTTAATTCTCTTCATTTGTTTTAAGGTTTGAGTTCCTTTGTTATTCCATGATAACCTGCAGGCTTTACTTCTATTTTTATGTATGATATAATTCCTATATCTTGCTGATTATTTGGCAGTTTTGTTTTGTTTTTTACTTGAATTTTGAGTGGAACTTTGTCACTGATTTTTAATATCTTATTTGACACTAAGTGCCTGCTGCAACTGTTTACATTCTCATCAATCCTGTGTGAATCAGTTTAGATTGTTGGCAGGGTATAAATTTTGGAATTTAATGGGATATTATTATCCCTTTCATAGGATTAAAGAGGTCCTTGTTTATTCTGCTGAGTTGTAATGTTATGGGTATCATTCTTAGGGTCAGACAAGGGTGTTGAATTTCACACTTAAACGGGTCTTGGAGAGTGAAAGAGAGGCAGTGCTTTATTTTATTGAAAACAGATAATGCTTGAATACCATGATTAGGTTTTATGATAGATTGTATTTATGCCCCAGAAACAAAAAGTTTCTTGTATGTTTATGTGCATGATTTCATGTTTAAAAAGTGGTCTAATATCTGCACAAGGTTATTGGGGCTCGGTACCTCAATGAGTTCAAGACCATTGGGTTTAACGTTTTTTTAAGCATTAAGCATGATCCAGAAGACAGTAGTTTTATATGTTTATATGGTTATGATTATGATATTTTATCGTAACTTACTTTGTCATAGTTTTCTCCATATTTTTAATATCATTTTATTAGAAAGGGTCTTCACTGGGTCTATCTTCCTTACACACGTTGAGGTTTAAGTACAAGAATCACATTTCTTAGTACTTTAGTTACATCCTTTAAGCCATGGGCTGTGTGGGACTCTTTTCTTTGTTCTCATGAAAACTGTATTGCCTTGGCAGATGACTACTGCAATTGCTATTGAGGATGTAAGAAGAGAAGTCAAAATATTACGGGCTCTATCGGGACATAAGAACCTGGTGCAATTCTATGATGCTTGTGAAGATGATGACAATGTTTATGTAGTGATGGAGTAAGTTTTAATTTCTTCAGTTTTTCCTAATGTTACTAAATAAGTAATATATTAATGGTTCAAGATTGTCATACAGGGACATATATTAACTTCTTCTTTTGTTTTTTGGCTACATAAGAATTAGATGCCATAGTTGTACACATGGCAATCATACATGGATGTGAGTGACATTTCAAATACTTAAACTTGATTTAATATGTGATTTGGTCAAACAACAAAACCAGCCGGATGTTGACTCCATCGAGCTGCATGTAACTCACAGTGGATTTGATGTGACATGGCTGGGCCATCCAGATAATCAGCTTGTAAATGATTTCTGTGGAAACATATATGAGGATATCTGGTGGCACTTGCTTACTTATTTTAGCATTTTTTTTCCTCCTGTCTCTCTCTCTCTAGTAAATTCCTAATGACATAGATCCATTGGTTGCTTAAAGTTTATAAATCAGTCTTACATATAGCAAGGAATCAGAAGCTATATTACAAAATTTTTTAAAGATTTGGAGCTTACCCTATATTATATTTTATGTTGTTCAGGTTGTGTGAAGGAGGTGAACTATTGGATAGGATACTTTCAAGGTGCCCATGCCATTACACACTTTATGGGAAATCTTTGGCCTGTTTTGCAACTTTCTAGTTGTCTAACATTTTCTATTCATGTTATCTAGGGGTGGGAAATACTCAGAAGATGATGCAAAGGCTGTCATGGTCCAGATTTTGAGTGTGGTTGCCTTCTGTCATCTCCAAGGTGTGGTTCATCGTGACCTCAAGCCAGAGGTAATTGACTAATAAAGATTATATTTACATGTTTGAGAACTCAGAAAACTTAAACCTCATAATGGTATTACCTTCATTTGACAGTTATTTAACCTTACGGATTCAATTATTATCTTTCTCGGAAGGTTTATAACAGCAGATGCTCGAAATGAGCTTAATTCCTTAGTTCTGTAGTGACTACAGCTGTTTACGCATCTAACAGAAAATCCGCTGGTCGAACATTAATCAAAAACTTAAATTCCTGACAATAAGTTCAGTCAAAATGGATAAACATCGAAAATTTTTATTTTTGTTTTTGTTTTTTTTTTCCCAGAAATCTTGAAAAATAATGCAGAATTTCTTTTCCATTTCCCACCCTTGGTTGGGTTTGTGGAAAATACCACTGAATCATAATTTTCAGTTTCCTCAATAGCTTGATGATATTCCTTTTCCTCTCTAGTGCTTTTAGTTGTGCTGAATTTGGCCTCATGCTTTTATTATTCCAGTCCATATGTTGTTGTGAATCTTCATTTAGGCTTTGCTTGTTTTGATTGTAATGCAATAAAGGAAAAAAATTGGTGGCTCCATGTCTTTTAGGATTTAGTTTTCCCAAACATCAAATGGAGCCTCAATTTAGGGACTTGATATGATATCTAATGCCGCATTGTCTCTATTAGTGATTTTGCCATAAATAATTGCTTTCACTTGAATCTACTATTCAATGCCCAATGCTAGTGGTCAGTGCAATGACGAAAAGTTGTTTGCTTCTTTCATGAAGTGAACTATATTATCAAAGATAAAGTGACAACTTTGGGAGTTGGGAGAATTGTTTGGCACAATGAAAATATTATGTTTCCAGTAATAGCATTGCAAATTTAGCAAAAGAACAATTCAAGAATGAATTTGAGTGGTAGGGGTGATGCTGAAAGTTTTTATATTATATTATATTATATTATATTATTTATTTATTTATTTTTTTGCGTTGTCCTTTGGCTATTTCTTTATGGCAGAGATTGTTCCATATCTATCTTGGGTGACTCTAGCTTCTTATTCGGCTATGTTGGATATTGACTTTTAGGTTTTTGGAAGCTCTAAAAGGGCTGTTGTGTTATGGAGATGTACAGTTTTAGCTATTTATTGGGTGATTTGGTTAGAAAGGAATGCTTGTATTTTTTATGATAAAAGTGATTCTTTTGATGGTTTATGGGATAGAGTTTGTTTGTCATATTGGGAAATTGGGTGAAAGTGTGTGTTTAGGGGTTTATTTTTCTTTCGTGTTTGGGCTTGTTCTTGTAGATGCATGGCTCAAAGTCTCGGCCGTAGACGTCATTGCGTTTTGGTTGCGAATGTCTCAGTCACAGACATCTCGTCGCGTCTTGGCCGAGATACAACTTTAGGCATGAAAGAATGTTAAAAAAAAATTCAAAAAAATCATATAAAAATCAGAAAAAAAAATAAAACAAACACATTGAACTCATCAAATAAGCAAAAATAAATAACTTTGGATGTAGAATATCATAAGAAACATCAAAATAGGCGCTAGTGTGATACAATACGTGGAATAATGTGTTAAATTTTAACTTTTTAAAAAGAATATAATTGTTAGTAAAAGTTGCACAACTGTTTTTGGTGCAAATGAAGTGCTAGGTTGTTTTTCTGAATATCATTAAAGAATTGCTTCTTAAAAATAAGGGACTAACTTAAAAAATTAAGTAAATATGTTAAAATGACTGAGATCTGGGAAGCGCTGAGAGGAGACGAGACGCGACGACCAAGATGAAACGAGACGACCAAGATCTCGGCTGAAACAAGACAAAATGACGAAGATCTTGGTTGAAATGAAAATAGATTTCTTTTCATATATTTGACTCGGGAGAACTTCTCATCTCGGTCCCTACCCAGACCTAGATGACTCTGCTGAGTTATTTCGGTCTCGGCCCAGACTTTGAACCATGTGTAGATGCTTTTATTTCTGTTCTTTTTTGTAAGGTAGGACATCTTGTCCTTTTTATTATTTATTAGTAAATTTTCTCGTTGCTTATCAAAAAACAGAATGAATTTGAGTGGTGAAAAAAAGGAAGAGCCGTTGTTGTTTTGGAATTTTTTGCTATATTGGTAAGTAATTTGCAAATTGCTGAATTAGAGGTGATAAACTTGATTAGAGTGATGGAAAAATTCCATAAAATTCGATCTTTAACATAATTTGGAGATTCGGTCATAATGTTCATAATTAAGTCCGTATCTTGGACCACTGAAGTTTGTAGTTGCATAGTGGAGACTTTTAATAGTCTGGTTAGTAAATTTCGTATCACCAAAAAGAGATATGTTATTGGACTGGGAATATGGAATTATTGCACAGTTTCCTTTTCCTTTTCTCCTCGGGTGGAGGGTTATCACTGCCAAGACTACAATAGATAATTCAAATCTCACGTGCAGCACCTCTAAATGGAAGATGAACCAATTGTATATGATCTTCCATAATGTTCATAATTGTATATGTTATTTCAATGTGTTAAACCTTTCTTTTCCTTATCAAATTTTTTGGATCAATGGGTATATGCACGAATTGGTGTACCACTTCTTTTTTGTAACCTCATTGATTTAATGGAACTGAGAATGAAAATTTATTTTCTTAATGTTTCCTTCCCAAATTATATATGATCTCCCATTATTGTCCCCACTCTTTTTATTTTTGTTTTTATTTTTATTTTTATTTTTAATCTTGATGTGTTATTTTCTGGTGCAGAATTTTCTTTTTACTTCTAAAGATGAGAATTCCCCTTTGAAGGCCATTGATTTCGGACTCTCTGACTATGTAAAACCAGGTTAGACCTACCACTTGTGAGACTCATTTCTCTCTAATTTATTCGAAAAGGTGGATTGTGGTCTAATAGTTGGAAATTTTGCAGATGAAAGGTTGAACGACATCGTAGGAAGCGCATATTATGTAGCTCCTGAAGTTTTACATAGATCATATGGGACCGAAGCAGACATGTGGAGCATTGGTGTAATTGCTTATATTCTTCTATGTGGAAGCCGGCCTTTTTGGGCCCGTACGGAATCTGGCATCTTCCGAGCTGTCCTTAAGGCTGATCCAGGCTTTGATGAAGCCCCTTGGCCTTCTTTGTCTGCTGATGCAATAGATTTTGTAAAGAGATTGTTGAACAAGGATTATCGTAAGAGACTGACTGCTGCTCAGGCTTTGAGTAAGTTAATGGAACCATCTAAATTATTAGAATCTTAATTTAGTTGCCACCATGGAGCTATATAGTTAGCCATGACACTTACAACCAGCAATCTTCTTTCATAGTTCTCTTTTCCCACTTCTATTTTCATCTATACATGATTCATTTTGAATTAAAGACATAAATGTCTATATAAAAGAGAGGGGAAGGCAGTACCTTGACCCTCTTTCTTATGCATATTGATCACTGTAGGTTACATGATAATTATCCAGATTATTAATTTTTAGATGTCGTTCTGAAATATTAATGATTGCAACCTGATTTTTGTGTTTAGGTCATCCATGGCTGGCCAACTGTCATGACGTCAAGATACCGCTGGATATGATAATATACAAGCTTGCAAAAGCTTATATATGCTCATCTTCTCTACGAAAATCAGCTTTGGGGGTATGTACATCATCCTTTGGAGAAAGCTCCATATTTTCTAAACTTAGTAAAATTTAAATGTTTAGGAGATTTAAATTATCATGAATCAATACAACTCCAAGTGCTCAAGATGGATTAAATACTAGCATTAGTACTGACAATTTTGTTTCATTTTTTTTTTTCCCAGTATTTCTTAACTTTGACCCCTAATATTTCTCTTACACCTGGAAACAGGTTGAGTTCAAACCACCCAACCCAAAGCCAATTTGTTTATAATTGGTTTAGATCTGAAACCCCACAGCCCATTTATTAGAGCCAACCTGGAACCAACCTGTCATTCTGTTCACTCATCTCAACTCAACTGTGAACAAAGCTTAAATGTTTAAGGACTTGGAATTGACTATAGAAATTAATTTTAGCTGTTGAGCTCTATCTAGGGTTGTATCTTCCTTGAAATCTACTACTTCATGTCTTTTTTTACAACCTCAACCTTTGTTGTTTTTGGCCTTCCTGTTTTCCTTGTAGCGCCTTTGACTAAAATAAAATTTTTGAGATTCATGTTCATGGAAGTATGGCTAGGTTTTACGATGTCGTCTAGCTGCTGCAATCTTTCTATGGCCTCAGAGCAGGCTGTGTAACATTTAGCATAATTGGAGTTCTAAAATATTTAAAAACCAAAAAGAAAAGAATTACTAATTGGGTTGGAAGGTCTAACCCAAACACATGCAGTTTATAACCAGTTTGGATTTGGGCTACCCTGGAACCAGCCAGCCAAGAAAACACCCAACCAACACCCATTTATCTTGGGTGGGTTTGGGTGAGTTGGCGAGTCTGGATCAAGCTTCTGCCTGCTTTAATGTCCATGCAATTGTTGTCTGGAAAAAAAAAAAAAATCCTATAAGCATAATTAAAAATCTTCTGAATTTCATATATTAAACTACTGCTCTTTTTATACAATCTAATATTCACCTTGGGAGCAATAAATATGTTTAGTAAAGTTTTGCTATTGTAACAGGCTCTTGCCAAGACACTTGCAGTAGCCCCGCTAGCCTATCTCCGGGAACAATTTGTACTGTTGGGGCCAAACAAAAATGGATTCATCTCTCTGCAGAATTTTAAGACGGTCAGCTCTCTTTTTATTCTTTTCCTGTGCTGTTATTATATTTTAATGTCATTCTAATTACTGCTGGAAATTAGCAGGCTGTAATGAAAAACTCCACTGATGCTATGAAGGATTCACGCGTTCTTGATTATGTGAACATGGTAATTCTCCCAAAGCCCTGCCCACATTATGATGCACCTGCTTAACAAAATTTACTGCCAAGAAAATTATACTAATTAGAATAATGGCTGAATCTACTCATTTAATTTGCAGGTGAGCTCTCTTCAATATAGAAAAATGGATTTTGAAGACTTCTGTGCATCAGCCATAAGTGTGCATCAGCTTGAAGCAATGGAAACCTGGGAGCAACATGCACGTCGTGCCTATGAGCTTTTTGAGAAGGATGGAAACAGACCCTTAATGATAGAGGAACTTGCCTCAGTATGCTCTCTCTCTCTCTCTCTCTCTCCTGCCCTTTTTCCCTTTTGCCTGCTAAATGCTTTGCTAGTATATATAATTGTTAAGTTTCCAACCTAAAAGCCTAAGCTTGTAGGTGGAGGGCCCAATGCTGGTATATGAAGCTACAGTAAGCCTTCTATTTAGGTGATGTGAGATAGAGTGAATTCTATTCTTCTACACTCCCCCTCACGTGCAGGCTTGTTTTGGACCTTGTCACTTAGATAATCAATGCTTTGATACCATGTTAAGTTCCCAACCTTAAAGCCTAAGCTCATAGGTGGAGGGCCCAATACAGGTATATGAAGCTATAGCAGGCCTTCTATTTAGGCGATGTGGGATAGAGTAGATTCTTCTTCTACAATAACAAATCTATTTGTTTATGTGTGTGGTTAAAAGGAGTGTCCTTTATCCGAGTCTTAGACCTGAAGAATAGTTCCCCTTAAGCACCGTAACTGACATTAAGTGTTATATGACTGGATCTGCCACTTAATGGGCCCCATGTAAGTTAGAATATTTATGCTAAAAATACCATAATATGATTGTCTTGGACCATCTGAGCCAAATGCATTTTTCATCCCTTCATGGCCAGTTGGATCCAAATTCTCTACTTGCAAGCCACCCTTGCAATGACTAAGGTGCTTATAGATGTCTGGAGACTGGTATTGAAGATGTTTTGTTTTTTTTAAAAAAATTGTGCTTTCTTTGGTTATTAAGAGAACAGAGTAAATGAATAAAATTTGTAATGTACTAATCTTATAACTACCTGAGAATAATTACTCCATGCCTATCCATTTCAGGGTCCCTATACTTGAAAGATTCCCATTTTCCCCCCTCTATTCTCGCAGCAACCAAACAATGCATTAATAGCATCTTTTCCAATATGTTTTCTCCTCGAAATAGATCGATGTACCAATTTTTCTATTACTTGGGGTTGTAACAGGAACTTGGACTTAGCCCATCAGTACCTGTTCACGTAGTTCTCCAAGACTGGATACGACACTCAGATGGGAAGCTCAGTTTCTTGGGGTTTGTCAGACTTCTACATGGGGTTTCTTCTCGCGCATTTCAGAAGGCTTAAACCAAAACTGAGCTGCATACATATTTTTCCACTTTAGTCTCCTTGGAATTGAAATGTCCCAAGGGGACAAAATACATGCCCAATTTGAGAGCTATCCAGAGCAAGCAAGATACCTCTTGGACTTCACAAGGAGCTGCTGCAAGTTGAAACTATAGCCGATGAAGCATGAATTGTGGCCAAAGCCGTTTATGGCATATTGTGATGTCGGGTATGTTCTTCGTTTTCTTTTTTCCTTTTTACTTTTTGCCTTGTATAATTTTTTTCAGCTGTTTGGCATCAGTGAAATTTTAGAGGATTGTACAGATGAGGGTAGATCACAACGTGTATTTAGGACTAGAAAACAGATTAAAACTGAAGTGAGGTTTGTGGTTTTTGGGTTTTTCCCCCTTGGAAACCCAATGCTCTTAGTTCCTTAATAAATTCTTACTGTGATCTGCATGAAGTTCTTAAGACATGATCCAACTCTAAACTAAGGCTCCGTTTGCATTAGCTTCTTTCTAAAATCACTTTTGTATGTCAAAAGGCCCGTTTGTATTAGCTTTTCTTAAAATTACTTTTGGAGTTCAAAATTCCACTTAATTTAGGAGATGGAGTGATATTCAATTCTAGACAACTTCAGGGGTGATAGAATGGTTGGCAAATTTTCAATACTAGAAGTGAATGTGATAAAAGTCGAGGACCTCAACTTTTACCACAATCACTTCTAGTACAGAGATTTTGATACATGAAAACATGATTTGAATATGATTCTAAAAAGATATGTGAAAGAGTTAGTACACCAAAAGTGATTTTAGAAAAGCTAATACAAACGAGCCTAAAATTCCAATTGACCTAAGAGATGGGGTGGTAATCACTTTTAGATGACATGAGGAGTGATAGGATAGTTGGCCAAATTTTTATACTAAAAGTGATTGTGGCAAAAATTAGGGGGCCGAGCTTTTTCTATAATATATGAAAGCATGGTTTGAGCATAACTCTAAAGAGATACGTGAAGAAATAGTTCTCTAAAAGTTCTTTTAAAAAAAGCTAACACATACGGTCTAAATTTGTCAATCCAGCTTGCCCAACACAGTGATTTTGACTCTTTTTGAATGATCATTTGAGCCCTTTGATCATGAAAAGGATTGCTTATGACCACGCGGGTGTGGCTGTCTAGAATTCTATCATGTGCAGAATGGCAGGGATGGGAACCTATCTGTATCCTCTTGCTAATGGTGCACATATATACCATATACTATATATGCATTATATTCCACCAGTAGCCTGGACTGGATAGCGGAAGAGATGGGTTCTTTTCTTCCAATTCCACCAATCCCTGGAACCATAGTGGTTGGTGGTGGGCACAAAAGTAATGGTGGCCACGGAAGAAATGGCGGTAATGGGTGGTGGTGTGGGTTGGGAATGGCAACAACAGTAGTAATGCTGGTAAGGTTGTAACGGGTGTTGCATTAGCCAACCAAAATAATAATAATAATAATCATCGATCAATCCCGAATGATAAAGGAATGAGTCTTTATCGAGTTTATTCACGAGCTGTTAACAAATAGTTTGGTCCGCCTGCAGCCTACCCACAAGGATGGTTTATGAACTGGAGGTTCCAGTATGGATTCTTGGCACCCTTTCTTTTATGAGGACCAAGATATGCAGAGTATTCATTTTAATGGGAGTAGACTTAAGATACCATATATATATATATATAAGTGTTATAGTCAGCAAAGAACACAAGCCATTGGATTCTCATTCACTTAATGGATGATTCATCTCAAGATTCCAATCCAAAGGGTTTGTGTTCTTTGCCGACTTTAGCTTAAAGTCAGGTTTTGCTATTCATCTCAAGATTCCAATCCAATCGCTTGTGTTCTTTGCTGACTTTAGTTAAAGTCGGCATTTGCTGACTATAGAACATTTCTTTCTCTCTCTCTCTCAATATATATATATATATATATAAAATTAGAAAATTGAAATTAAAACCCATAAAGACCTCCAATGTTCAGTGTAGCATATAAGAGAGCAACCTAATTAAGGCTTCAAAGAATTAAGGCCAATAAAAACCCAAATCACCTTTTGAGTTTTGAGAGTGGTGGATTGGGTGAGTTGCCATTGCCAAGAAATTATATGAACCATTTTATTCAAAAAACATTAATGCTACCACAACTGCATTTTCTGGAGTGAGAAGGAGGTATGGTTAGGGCACAACACAAGGAATTTTCATTATTCAAATGAATGACTTACCTAATAAGCAACAACCCATGTGGGTCTTCCATCAATGGCTCCTTTAGTGCCCTTATCTTCTTTACTGCAAACACCCCAATACAGCCAAGGATAAGGACTAAAGAAACAGACCATGCAGCCCATGATTCGAAGGTCATCGATGGCTAACTAGCTTGCTCATAAAGTTTACAAATCATTTAAATCCATAGACCGAACAGATTTTTTTATTTTTTATTTTTTCCAAACTCTGTACCGAACAATTAATAGGGTAAGTTAACGATCTTATAATTTAAATTTAAATCTAAATAAGACCTCCCAAAAAAAACAAAAATCTGAATAAAACATTCCTCCAACTATCAGCATGCCATACTTTTTCTCAGTTCGTTAGGGTACCATTAGGAAAAATTATGATAAATGGTCAAATATGATGGTCTTGTGATGCTTTAAAATCTTTTTACTGGTAATATTTTCCTTTATAATTAATTTATGAAATAATATTTTATTGATCTAATACTCAAGAACGAAAGGGTTATTTTATTCCATACTTTTCATCAACAACACCTTATCAATTCTATATTATGATTAGATAAGGACGTTCTTATCTATCTTAGCGTTAGCCCATCCCTTCTGGAAGCCATAAGATTGGTATTTTGAAAAATCGACTGTTGGATTAGACAATCTTCTTATGAATGTCATATCTGCCAAAAATTAAGTGATCTAACAATTGTTTTTTCAAAATACAGCCTGTGAAACACTCTGAAAATATTTACCGTTAGATGCTATAATGATTGTTTTACGGTCTGTATTTTGAAAATCGACCGTTGGATCACTATGATTTTTGACAAATATGACATACATAAGAAGATTATCTAATCCAACGGTCGGTTTTTCAAAATACTTATTCCAATGAAAGTGGGCTAACGATTAAAAATATAAAAACGTCCTTATAAGATCAAAACAGTGTGTATATATAATATAAGAGTATTGTGCATTTAACCCTATAGTTGAGGAGGTTTTGCATGACCTACCCCCGAAAAGAAATAAAGAAAAGTTGCTCATAACGATTAAAAATAAGCCCATTGTATAGCTTTTTCTAAAATCACGGTTGGAGAATTATCTTTTCACATACCTCTTATAGTGTGTGTGTGTGTATCTATATATATATATATAATACAGGGCTATCGTGCATTTAACCCTACAGTTCAGGAGGTTTTGTGTGACCTACCCCCGAAAAGAAATAAAGAAAAGTTGTTCATAATGATTAAAAATAAGCCCATTGTATAGCTTTTTCTAAAATCACTATTGGAGAATTATCTCTTCACATATCTCTTATAGTTATGTTCAAACTATGTCTTTACATAATAAAATTTTCATACAAAAAGCGATGCAGTAAAAGTTGGGGGACCCCTAATTAACTTATGCCACTTCCACATTTTTTCACAATCACTTGAAGTATAAAATTTTGTCTACTATTCTTTCACCCTTTAGGTCGTCTAAAATTGATTATAATCCAATCTATTAGATCATGTAGAATTTTAAACTCCAAAAGTGATTTTAAAAAATGAATTAGCTAATGCAAACGACCCTAAATAGTAAATATGAGTTCTTAGTTTTGCTATTATGCGTTTGGTTCACAATGTCACAAAATCATGTCACATCATCATTGTCATTTTTTATACTATAGACAAACAACCCACCCCAAGAACCCTAGGCTCTACCATAAAGGATAGGCCCCACTCACCTCGATTAATCCCACCAAATATTTCACAACAACTAAACCCTAGAGAGATATGACACGAAACTTTAAGGCTGTAAACAACATAATCTTGTTATGAGACTTCTTAGATAGATGCTTTTTTTTTATTCTTTATAACACAGGATATCTAGGCTACTCTCACTAAGATTTGAATCTAGACTAGTCCCTACAGTTTGTAGATAAACGAGATCGCGTGTAAATCTCACCTATCACAATAACTTTGGTGTAAAAAATGTGTAATCTTTGACTGTCTATACTATCTGAAAAATTTTCCTAGACAGGCTTCAACATTAGCTTTGTTGAGTTGTTGGCCAAACCTCTCACTTTCTCCCATTATTCTTTATTTTTATTCTTTTCCTCTTTGTTTTACATTCTTCCTTAGGCATGTTGAGAACTCTGCATATTCCATGGTGGGTAATATTGCAAAGTCCATGTTGTACTTCTTAGGCCAAAAGAGGGCTTCACCATCAGCTCTGTTTGGTGGCTGGCCACTTGGCCTCTCACCTTCAAAAGAGGTTAAAAAGTCTATAAATCATGGAAGAAAAATGGATGGACAGTACATGAACATGTGCAAAGCCCACTAATATTCAATTACAAGGGCATATTCTACACCCTCTCCATCAATGTGGAGATCATTTCAACCTTTCAGTTGGGACCCACCAGAAAATAACATCAATTGGCAGGACACAAAATGGATTTATATTCTTTTTTCAGTGAAAGTATGATAAAAATTTATATTTTTATGCATTATTCAAATTAAATAATATAATATATTATTTTATACGACTTCAAAAAATATTGTCTAAGTATTGATTCACATAACCAACCTCCATTTTTCTAGTTTTCATATGTAGTAGACTCAAGCCTGGGAGCCTCTTGGCCTTCCTTTTACAAGTATACTTAGAATCAGATTCACAAGCATATATTCATGCAAAATGGTCTTTGGTTATGAATGGCTCAAATTCTCTTATTTATTTTTGTTTCTATAAAAGGAATGTTAGGTTGCCTCTATTTTGTCTTTTGGATTCTTTTTTTTTTTTTCAGAAAAATTATTGCTAAAATTAATGGAAAGGAAAATATTAATTAATCTACCCACTTGCCTCATCCCAGCAGGAAGGAAGGTTAGATGGGAGTCTGGATTCTCTGTTTGGACTTTGATATGCTTGGGTGATGTGTCATGATCTGAAGACTCTACTTTCTCACTTGAGTGATGTGCAGATGATCTAGATCATGACACATTACCCAAGTACCAAAAAAACCCAAGCAGAGGATCCTGATTCGTTAGATGGAGGTTGTGATGAACATGATTTTTTCACATATAGATAGAGAGTAAGGGCCTATTTGGGAACTTTGAAAACTGGGTACGGCTAGTTCCGATCTCTTTATGTTATATGTTTCTTTATGTAAACTAGCTTATAGTTGGTTTGAAAAAAACTGTATTTATGCCTTATTTTTTTAATAGGATTGAACTGATTTACGGAAAAAAGACACTTACCAACAATACTGAATAAAAACTAGATATGCTTACCCTCAACTGGCTAGATTTTTAAGTTTGCCAAACAGCCCCTAAGACTCCTCATTTCATTCAGAGTAATGCTAGATGAACCAAATTTTAAATTAAGTTTTTTAAACCAAATGATATAGAAGTAAGATGCATTATCTACTTCCGTGCATTTTTAAAATGCACATAAATAAAAATTTTATTATTTTGGCACATCATTTGATTTTAAAATTATAGTCCATCTAATAATTTTTTTTTTATATTTATTTCTTGAATTGTGAACCTATGTTCCGGTGTAGACATTATTAAAGGGTCATCAAGCTTTAATTTGATCTCAATAAAAAAAAAATAGTTGGGTTGACCTTCTTTTTTCTTCTTTTTTTATGAGTTTATATTCTTATAGATGAGATTTTTTTGCTTCT
The DNA here is from genome assembly GCA_017140935.1 of Hamamelis virginiana. Classification (NCBI taxonomy): domain Eukaryota; kingdom Viridiplantae; phylum Streptophyta; class Magnoliopsida; order Saxifragales; family Hamamelidaceae; genus Hamamelis; species Hamamelis virginiana. Next base: position 240,029 of record JAESVK010000766.1, read on the forward strand.
TTGGTAGAGGTAAAGTACAGTATGGGGTTCTGTCAATCCCTTACGTTTGCATGCTTCTATCAAGCATGGTCTCAAATTCAATGCAGCCAAGGGGCCATGCTTCTGTCAAGTAATGTCCCTTCTTTGTGGGATGGTTTGCTTTCCTTCCTTTCCTGCAAGACTTTGTAGAAAAGGTAGGGGCATTGTTTAGTTGTGTTGTGAGGTCCAATTCATGACACAAATCAAGTGCAATTTTTTGGCCTTAATATTATTTTGCCATTCCTCGTAGCAATTCCAATCATGGGTTTTTTTTATGTAAATTCATATTCATATTTTGAACTCAAATGTCAAATTCTTTACTCCAATGGTGGATTCAAAATAACTTGAATCTAAAAGTTGAACCAAATTTGAATTCAAGTTTAGATGAATTCATTTTTCTCCAAAATACATAAAAATGCCTAGAAATTTGTGCATGATTTAGGGGAAGAGTGGGAGATAGAGAAAGGCGCAAAAAATGGATCTATTGCCATTGGAGAACTTGGATCTAAATATCAAGTTATTTCACTGTAGCATATTAAAAAAATGGATTTGAATCCAAAAAAATAGATCCAACCATTGGAGTTGCTCTTATGAATACATATTTCTCACAAAAGCGGTAATCTATAGCAATGCTAAATCTCTTGTGAGCAACTTCATTTATGACTTGCCAAAATGGCTAGTCAAAATGATCAAATCTTAGCATTTTGCCAAGATGTTTTTCCAATTCAAAGGATTGTGCACTCTAATCATATTAACCATTCTTGCTAACCATTGATATTTTATTTTTTATTTTTAATTTAAAATCTTACTTTGAAGGGGATGATTTGTGTGAAATTGGTGAGGTGGTAATATTGCCTATAGGTTTCTCTCTCCTCTCCCCATTTGGAGAATAGGCAAAATACCTAGTCCGTTGCCTCTTTCATCAGAAAGACTCATTTTGTGTTTGGCTGGGCGAAATGCCTAATATGGAAGTTTGCCAACCATGAGAGAGAGAGAGAGTGGGGGTGGTTGGAGGCATAGAATAAAATATCTTCAATTTGCTTGATAGATCTTCGACATATCCGTATATCTGTGGGTATTGATATGATATTAGACTTGCATATCATTACTGATATTTATCAATATTTCATTAAGTATCGATTCAAGGTGGAATTTTTTTTTTTGTATACAAGATTATTGATTTATTTATTTGTTATTTTGTAAATGATATATATTTTAAAATTTTAATGTTATGTAACATTTTAGTGTAAAATTTGTAGAATTTTGTGATTTATTTTGTCCAGCACGACACACTTTATTATATTAAATACAACATAAACTTGTCTTACATATGTTTAATTTGCAATATTTTGATTCTAAATTGTGTCTTATAGTTAAATTCATTATTTTGCAAAGTTAAGCTGAAAATTTCCATGTTTAATTAATAATATTCATCGTATCTTTAAATCGATATCGATATTTTCGATAAAATATATAGATATATTTGTGTTTTGGGATCATCGATATATATATTTTGATACTGATAATTAATTCCTTAGTTGGAGGTATAGCAATGTCCTAACAAGAATGATAAATAATAATAATAATTTAATTGATTAATTTTTTAATCAAATGTTTTGCGCAAAGTTACCCCATTCCTCCCGTTTATCATGTTATAGCACCACGAGTAAAATGTCCACATGAATGGTTGATGATGCCCCGATTAACATATAAATATGGGTCCAAACTCTACCTTAAATGTTGGAAATTATAAAACAATATTACCTCAAAAATAAAGGAAAAGTGAAGTAAGACGAGTTGAGGCGCGGACTAGGTCGCTCTCTTTAAGACCATTCACGCCACTATGGAAAAATCCAATGCTATAGTTTCTAGCATGTTGCCTCCAGGATACAATAAGCCCAGCAACTCACTGTTATTTTCTCAAAGCTTGCACAACTTTGATAAAATATGAAGCTTTACACAACACGCTTCTTTGCCTAAAGAAAAACTCACAAAACACTTAAAGAAAATATGGAAATTATAGATAATGAAAAAGAGAAAAGAGAAATTGTGAATTGGTAAGTAAGAATGCCTAGAGAAATCCTCTATTTATAGGTGTAGTAAGGTGTAACCTAAACCCAAGGGTGGGTAGTTTAGTGGTTGAGGAGCAGGGTTAAGGGCATACAAAGTCTATTGGTCCTGGGTTCGACTCCCACCAACTACTAATATCCTGGGCCACGGACTGCAAGGTGCAAGCCTTGTTTCGAAAGCCTTGTTCGGGGTGTAAGATTTAGTCTGGTACGCGCAAACTGGCCTAGGATACCTGTATAGCGAAAAAAAAAAAAAAAAAAAAAAAAAGGTGTAACCTATACTGCAGAATTTAACCATGGCATTCACTCCAATTGTGAAGGTTATGAAAATAATTCAAATATGAAATGAATTCTGTTGATAATAGATAGAGGTTACTTCTTGTGCACGTGAGGTGCCAAGGGAAGATAAGAAGGCGAGATTTTATTTCCTTTTATTAAAATATTCCAACAGTAAATGATGAGCAAAATGCAAAATTAGACGGTTTAAATAATTGATCTTCTCTCTCCCATAGGGGCAATATTCATATGGTGCGGGATCCATTTTTAATTCTTTTATGAGAGATAATTCTTCGGACAATGAAAGTAGCAGTCCATTTAGGAAAATCTTACTTAGGATCGATGCATGGTCCTATATTTTGCCTCTCCATTTTGTCTATTCATAGGATTATACACTCCAATCATGCTAGTTATTTTGGCTGCCCGTTCATATTTTAATATTATTTTAAATTAATTTGAATAAAAAAGATATTATTTGATAGTGAGGTGATCATTATGTGTAAAACTCTCTCCCTCTCCTATTGTCTTATTAGATTTACCTTTCCATTCGAGAAATGGACTAAATATCTATCATTTTTTTTTATCCATTGAAGAGCAAGTATGTGGGATTGGCTAGACAAACGGCCAAATATGGTATTTTGCCTCTTATGGTTGGAAATGCTCTAAGACTCTAAATAGTGAAATTCACACCAGTCTTACGTGTACCGGCAATATCTAATAAATATAAATTTACAAAATTAATCAGAATAATTTTTTTTTTTTAAATAAAATCTAATTATACCTAAATTCACAAATTTAATAGCAAATTTAAATAATTTTTTCCTTAAATTAATAACTTGTATAATTTTATAAAAAGTTTCACATTATGGAAGTGATAAATATCTCACTCCTATAGAAAGAAATGAAAGAGAAATTGCTTTCATGAATTATTTGACACATTCCCATCACGATTCACGCATGGGCCTTCTAATTGGAGCCTTATATTAATTAAGAGGACAGAAAAGAATGTATTTGTTTGAAGGTGTGATGTGCACACTGCACACCCCTAACGACTTTACTGAAAAATGTTACGGTGGAAGATTCGATTCTCCTTGACTCTATGTGACACGTGGCGCGTTTGAAGTGACTTCTTTTAGGAATGATGTGGACACCCATGTCTCCAATTTTGACAAAAATTATTTGACATTGTCCGGTGCATATAATCTTCTATTGGAAAATGACTTTTTAGTACCTTCAATTTTGGGGTAAATACTAATATGATCCTTAAGTTTTATTTTTATTTGATTTAGTTCAAATTTTTTAAAAGTTGTACTAATGTAAGATATTAACTGACGGAATTAATATTCCGTCTATTAAAAATTAACAACTGTTGACTAGGCTGTCAATCAGTTAATGATAGTTTCGTAAACAATTCAATGAGCAGATAGCTGTCAATTTTAATAGACGGAATGTCAATTCAATTAATCAATGTCTCATATTGGTACAACTTTTAAAAAATTTGAACTAAATCAAGTAAAAGTAAAGTTTAGGGACCTACATTGGTATTCACATCAAAGTTGAAGAGACTAAAATGTCATTTTCTCATCTTATAAATATAAAGTAGAAATGATCATGTCAGCATGTAAGCATAAGTTTATGTAAATATGAAACTAATAGATAATTGTGGAATACATACTACAAAAATTTGGTCATTGCATTAGATACTATACATTTGCATGTAAGAAATGCTGGATATTTTAATATAAAAAAATAGAATTTATTGTGATTTTTATAACAGTCAAATTTTTATTATTTCCAATTTAAGATGTTGGTAAAATTCTGAGTAACCTCTATAACCTCAATGTGATATTAAGATATAGTTTGAATATTGTATCATGAGTTAAAAATTTCCATACCGAGAGAGGGGGGGGGGGGCAGGGGCCCCTACTCAACTTTTGCAAAAAAAATGAATTTTTATATTTATTTAGTAAATATTTGGTAGAAAATGTAAGGGTGCCCCCTCTTTCATCCCTTTAAGCTCTTATTTTGTAAATTTTAGCCACCAAATTTATAATTGTACTACTTCAAATAGTCATTAAATCATTGGTCATTCTATTTGAGATCTAAACTTAAAATTTGGCCGTAATTAGTGGTTTTAGAAGAGTATTTATTATTCTATCGGTGTCTAATTTAATATCCAATTTGTAGAGAGTGTAATCAATTTATTTTAAATTATGTAATTAAAATTGGATATTAAGTACCTGCAAGGCTGCAATAAAACTAAATTTACGAAATTTAAGAAGTTGGTTATGTTCAAAGAGGAGAATAATATATAATGTCAAATCTAGAACGCGTATCAATTCTAGATTCATATATATATATTTGCCTCTGGGAGCGCTGCCCCCGAACCACCACACATTTGTTAATTAATCAAAATAGTGCCCCCTTTGAAGCAAATTCCTAACTCCGCTCTTGTATATATAGAGGGTTATTCTAAGCTATTTTGACACACACTCATACACTTATCTATCATCTCTTCTCTTTCTCTATGAGTTTTTATACTTATAATTGAGTTAATTTTTATGAGTTTATTAGGCAAAGTAAGGTGTTGTTTAGAGCTTCCATACTTCTCTTAGTAGTGCAGATTTTGAGAAATTAACAGTGAGTAACTAGGCTGTTGTATCATGTAGGTCACGTGCTTGTGACCTACTGTATCGCATATAATACGTAGTGGTGCGTACCGTCTTAAAGAGAGCAACCTAGTTCGCGCCTCAACCCGACGTTCACTATTTGTAGTGGTTCACAATATTATTTGAGGTAATATCTATTTATGGAGTAATATAAATTGTAGAGGTAATATTTGTGCATTAGTTCCAACAAGAAATAACAGTGATCCTACATTCGAAAAATGTGAGAAAAACAGTGAAAGTTTTCAGCGGTCACAGTTTTTCATAATCCATATTTTGGTATTTTGAAATTGGATCACCGTGATTTTTAGCATCCATAACATCCATAAGAAGAATATCTGATTTTTGAAAGTGATCAATTGTATCTGATTTTTTTTTCCTTTTCTTTTTCCTTCAGTTAGCCCACATTATTATTTTTATCATATGCAAATTGTAATATTGTTTTAATTATTTATTTATATAATCTAATATAATAGTTGCCATATATAGCATGTCCAACTTATCTTACCATGTGATCGAGTTGTTAATGAACATTAAATTACTATGTCAACATTATATTATATTAAAATATTATACTATTTAAATGGAAAATTGTTGAAAAAAAATAAAATATGTGTAATTTTTAGAATTTATTAATGGATAGCTTTAAAATTTTATAATATTTCTTTCTTCCTTTTTCTTACTAAATATAATAGTTTTTTAACTGTGCATAGCATAAACATTTTCCAACTTACAATCAAGGGGAAATTATAGTTTAACCCCCTCAGCTATCATTGATTTAGATTTTTCATCCCTTTAGTTTTAATTGCAATAGATTGACCCTCCATAATTTTGATTTGTGGCACTTTGCAATATTCTATCCATTTGCCAGTTGTTTCTTTGATTGAAAAATGGTGTTAATTTTTTTTTTTTTTTTATGCAGTATTTATTTTAGACCGCTAATGTATTTATTAGCATATCGGTGAAGTTTCATGATTATTTTCGATATAGTTTATTTTTTTATGAAATTATTATCTCCATATTCCAAAATAAAATATAGGAAAAATTACAATTTGACCCCCCTAACTATTAGTCAAAAACAATTTGCACCCGTATACTTTCAATTGTGACATATTGACATCTGTAGGATTGATTTATGACACTTTGTACCATTCCATCAATTAGCTATTTATTTAGTTGACTGAAAAAATAATGTTAGACTCCTTATTTTTTTATGCAGTATTTATTATATATTCCTAACGTCCTAAAAGCATATTGGTAAAGTTTCATAATTTTTCTCAATATATTTTAATTTTTATGAATTATTTTATCCATACAATAAATATTGCATAAAAAAAATAACATGTCTAGCACCATTTTTTAGTCAAATAAATAAATGACTAACTAATAGAAGGGTGTAAGGTATCATAACTCAAAACTATAAGGGGTATAGGGGTTAATGTGTTGCAATTAAATCTATAGGGGTGTAAAGTGTAAATCGGTGATAGTTAAGGGTCAAACTATAAATTTTCCTAAAATCAAATAAGATGTTTGGTATAACTTTTGAGAGGCTTCAAATGGATTTTCAAGGCTTAAAAGCCATTTTAGAAAAAAGAAAAAAAAAATGTTCGGTGAATTTTTCAAAATAGACTTTTATGAAAAGCCAGTTGTTAAAAAGTTCATCTAGGAGAAGTTAGAAAAGTTCGGTTTTAAAAAACAATGTTTGTAAGAAGCATAACTATCACACTTTTTTTAAAAAAAAAAAAAAAAAATTATACCAAAGGACTTTTAAAATAGGAAAATTAAAATTTGACCCCATGTGGAAAATACTTGCACCCCTATAGTTTTGATTGCAATACATTGATCCCTTATAGTTTTGATTTATGACACTTTACATCCTTTTATCAGTTAGTTATTCATTTCTTTGTTTGAAAAATGGTGTTAGACTCTTTATTTTTTTATACAGTATTTATGTATTGTTAATGTATCTATAAGCGTATCGATGAAGTTTCATGATTTTTCTCAATATATTTTATTTGTTACGAGTTTTATTTACTGTATAGAAAATATAATTCATAAAAATTAAAATATATTAAAAAAATTATGAAACTTCACGGATATACTTGCAGATACATCAGCAATTCAGGATAAATATTTTATAAAAAAAAATAACAAGCCTAACACCATTTTTTAGTCAAAGAAACAAATGGCTAACTGACAAAAGAGTACAAAGTGTCATAAATAAAAAACTATAGGATGTCAATGTGTCGCAATCAAAACCATAGTGCAAACTATTTTTTTTTTTTTGCTCAAAGTACAAGAAGTCAAGTACATTTCCCCTTTAAAATATGAACATGTCAAATACTTTTTTTTTTGAAAAAAAGACCATCCTAAAAAATACTTTTTCAGAATTAACTTTCTATTATAGGAAAGCTGCACTTACCTAACTCTTTAGCGATACTTTTTTCATTATGGATTTTGTAACATATTTTGAAAATTAGAGGTTTTATACTAAAAGGACCTTAATATCATAGGCCTATACCAATAGACCCCTCATAATATAGCAGATAAATGATTAGGTGCTTTTTCAAAGAAGTGGACAAAAATGCCCTTTTTATTTGTGCATTCATAATGGCACGCAAGCATCCCGATTTCAGTTTCCTTTTTACAAGTCATAAATATAGGAAACTGAAGGGTTATCGGTAAGTTGCTTCACATATCAAGTTCCAAGATTTCAGGGGGAGGGTTTGTAGGGTTTCAAACCTGAAACGGCTGGCGACTATTCTCATTCGAACCAGCGACTTCTCCGGCATGACAACGAAGCGTCCAACGGCGGCGAATGTGAAACTTATAGAGAATAGCTTAAGCAAAGGACAAAGAACATGCAAGAAACTGGTTGATGGGTTGCTTCCATTTATGGAAATTGTAACATTTTCTCGAGAATTTTGGGTAGGCAGTTCTTGAGTATCTTTTTCTTGGTGAGCAGATTTTGCACGAATTTGGTATCTTCCCGAAAATCTTGGAGAAACTGGTGATAACTTCAGTGAAGAACCCAAAATGGAAGCGCTTAGGATTGTAATTTCTTGTTTGCAGGGAAATTGCAAGGATGGTTTGAGCAAAAGAACAATTGAGAACAACTCACAAATAACAATGACATGATTGCACTGGTGGTGGTTATGATACTGTTTCTCTCTTCACTTAGTGGTTATGACATGCAAGTCTCTATTTGTAGTGATTGTCCTTAGTTGGGGAACTTCACAAAGTATACATGGTTCGAAATCCATGTTTACATGCAAGTCTCTGTTTCTTTGATTTCTTTTGGCTGAGTCTCTGTTTCTCTGTGACTTTGTTTCATGTATACATGACGTATACATGTTTTTTTGGGTAAAGTATACGGTAATTTTGGTAAAGTTTTTTTTTTATAAAGACATATGTATACATGTATACATGACGTATATATGTTTTTTTGGGTAAAGTATACGGTAATTTGGGTAAAGTTTTTTTTTATAAAGACATGATATATACATGTATACATGACGGTAATTTCGCTGGAATATGATACACAGGAAGGAAAGATAGCCACCGGAAACTGAAATCGAAATGAAGTAAATCCATAATATCTTAAATCACAATTCAAATTAAAAAAAACTTACCATATCCAAATCACATTTAACATATAATTCAAATAAAAAACGTCTATCAATATGGAGAATAAATAACTTGCTAAAAATAAGGATTATCTTAAATCACAATTTAAATTCAAAAAAACTTACAATATCCAAATCACATTTAGCATATAATTCAAATAAAAAACGTCCATCAATATGGAAAATAAACAACTTGCTTAAAATAAGGATTGAGGGTATAATAGACAATTTAAGATACCAGTTGACTTTAAATTTGACCTGTAGGGGGTAATTGGTATAGAATCTTATTTATTGGATTACTTGATAAATAAGATCTTATCTAAGCTCATTTTGATCATTTTCCATATAATATAATTGGAGATTTTTTTTTTTTTTATTATGAACACGTGGCACAACCGTCCTGAGTGGAGTATACGAGGCACTCCTTGACTCTGAAAGCAGCACATTTGCAGCTGAAGACCCTAATCTTTCCACGTCATCACACGAGCCCATCTCTCGTCTTCAAATACCGAAAGTATTTAGTGGGCCCGGATGCTTACGTAAAACCAAGGCCCTTATTTTTCAGACGTGGAAGGTCCAACTTGCTTTATAAAACCTCACACGTACCAACTCCCCTACTGTTAAAGCAGTTACTCGCACGTGTGAAGACCTATATATATTGTTTATATATATGCACCCCCAACGGCACAGGAGATAAGCAGAGGAAGTGCTTCCGTCGCCAAGGAAAATCCCATTTTTCAGGTTTGAGAATTTTTTTCTTTCAAATAAAAAATGGAAAATTTTGATTTCTTTATATGATATTTAATGACGTGGAATGTTATTATTGACAAAAAAAGCTCTATGAGTTTACTGTAATTTCTTTTATCATAATCCGTTGTTTGGTTGACGAGAAAATTGAGTAGAAGAAAAGAAAATAAAAAAAAAATTTATGTTTTATTTTGTTTTGGTTTCCTAGAAATGGAGAAGTCACAAATACTCTGCCAATTTGTAGTAGTAGGCTTAGTGGAGTGAATGTTTTTTTCCTTTCTCGGATCTAAGTCGATGAAACAACTTAGTTTCCTTTCTTTTCCTACATTTTCATTGCAACCGAACAGAGCCGTCAATCTCGATTTCCAGTGAAAGCTTGGATTGGTAGAAAACCAGCTTCGATTCAAAATTGTTAGTTCGAAATTCATACTAAAAATAGAAATATTTTTTGTTTTCAGATTTATCAGGCGAAGAAAATTTAGGGTTTTCCCTAAAACTATATAGTTTTGCGTGTTGTCATGCCGCACCTTGTGCGCGAACATCTATTTATCGGCAACATCAGCGACGCAGCGGAGATTCTTCAGAAAGGTAGTACCGAGATTACGCATATTCTATCAGTTCTCAGTTCGGCATCTATATCATTTTTCTTAGAATGGCGTAGTGGTCTTGAGATCCCTACGAAGGAAATTAAGAAGGTATATGTTGGTGGGTCTTTTGGGGGTTCTGGTTCTGAGGATGATTTGGGTGATGGTGCCAAGAGTTCATTGTCGCCGGAGAAGCTTTTGTACTCTTTGGAATATGCGGGCAAGGATTTGAAGCTGGTGAGGATGGCGGTGCCGCTGAGGGATATGGAGAGTGAGGATTTATTGGATTATTTGGATGTGTGTTTGGATTTCATTGATAAGAGTAGAAAAGAAGGGTCTGTTTTGGTGCATTGCTTTGCCGGCGTGTCGAGAAGGTATAATTTTTGTTTGCATTCTCTCTATTTGGCTTTTTTTTTATTTTTCTATTGTTAATGCATTTTATTGAGTTATTGTGTGAATTAGTGTTTCTCCTGGACTCCAGTATTGACTGTTTTATTTGCGAGCTCAAGTTATGTGATTATTTTTTTGGCCAATGGATAAAAATCTACCCTTATCCCTAACACCCTCATATTAATAAATGGATGTTGATGCACTTCCATGTGCTCGAACCCTGAAGCCTCTATCCGGAAAGTGGGAACACATGCAAGTAGACCAACAAGTATTCATTCATAATTAATGAGTGTCTTTTTTTTTTTTTTTTTTTTTTTTTTTTTAATGGATTTGGGATAATTTCCTAGATTAAATGCAACTAATACCAAAGTTCTTTGTTCAAACGCACTTTTTATTTATTTATTTATTTAAAGGAACCTCATGTCAAGGGTTCTCCAAATCTATTTTATTAACCAAATGACCTTTATTTAGTATGGGGATAAATTGATGAAAGAATTAATGAATATAGAGCTTTTCAGACCCTTCATGAGGTTGCAACCAACCATAGCATGAGAAATTAGCGTACTTGTGGCTTCCCTTTATCAGAAGTCCGTGAGTAAGAATAAATCATAGTCTCAGTTGATTTGAGCATCACAGTGTTAACTTCTTTTGTGAAGCTTTTAAATTTATGGATTGTTGGGTATCGGTCCTTTGTTTTTAACAATTTTAGTGTATGAGTACAATAATGCAAGATGACAAGTATCAATGCACTCAGAAATGTGTTGCACTGATGGTGCAAGTGAAAAAAAAACTAACTAAACTGTAGCTTCCACTTTTAATTTGTCATGCATTTATGGCTATGTTCTTGAGTCGATGAGGTGTGCTATCTGAGTTCTGAGATGGCATTTGGGTGTCAGTTGGCGAGGAGAGCAAGGCAAATGGGGAGAGAAGACATTGAGGATGTAGCAATAGGATTAGGATTTGAGGATAATGTCAGAGCTCAGAGTTTCTATTTTTCCAATTCTTTCAAATAATACTTTTAAAGGGCCTTTAATAGAGATTTAGAACTCTTGCATTAATGGCCACATTTATGGTTGCAGGGCCCCATGGTTTACATGTCATTCAGAAAATAGTTGGATGACGTGTCATGCCTCTTGATGAGTCATTGGATGATACATGTCTCAATAATATCCTTGTTCCCCTCGCTGTAAATCAATGTAGAAGGTGTCTTGCTTAGTTAAAAAGCAGAGTACACCACTAAGTTGGTTGGTTATTCCTCGAGCCTCCAAACCAAAACTGTCGGCAACTCTGCCCTTTCTAAAAGCCTAAGAGGATACCAAGGATGAAGATTTTTAAGGAGAGTTCATTACCCATAGGGGCTATCCTCCTGAGGGTTTTTTGTGGTGCCCTAGGCAATTAGTCCTCTTTGAGGTACTCTTGATTACAGATTTTCTATCATCTATAGAGCTGATGGCTTGGTATGTGTTTCGGACATTGGGCACCATCCCAAGGTTTTTTGTGGTATCAAAGCGGTGATGGTCTACCCACATTAGTTTCATGTGTCATTTGCATTACCACCTGTTAGAAAATTTTAAACCGATATGAGTGCCATGTGTCACCTCCTAATTTAATACTGATGACGCCACATGGCTTCTTGTGATTAGCCTATTAACAACATGGTATTTAGGGGTGGAATTTAGTTTAGTTTGGGTCGATTTAGCCTCAACCTAGAATCAAATCAACCAAGGTTATTTTTCATTTTTTGTAAACCCAGAACCAAACCGACCCAACCCATGCAAAGTTCGGGTTGCTTCGGTTTTCAAAGAATACTTTTAGAAATTTTTTTCTATTATAGCAAAACATAAAAGTCTACTGCAACAAAAAGGTAGTTGGATAACAAAATCAATAAAAGACATAAATTTATAACTTTTTTAATGAATAATAAGTACATTTCTAATGTATAGAAGCAAAGTTAAGATTGAAATTGAAATAATTATAATTTGACATGTATGTATGCATAGTTAATGTTATATTATATATATTTATATATAAGGTCGGTTCTCAAGTTGGGTCGGTTTACCTCTACAACTATATCTCACTTCTCAACCCAGAACATAACCGAGCAAGGTCAGTTTTTCAATTCCGTAACCAAAGATAGGACCAAATTCTCCAAAGAACCAAACCAACCTAAAGGGCATTGGGTTGGTTCACTTCTTGGTGTAACCAACTTACACCCCTAACCCATTTAAGATACATGTGTTTCTTTGTTTCATCTTCTAAACACGATTCAAAACTTTGCACGAATATATTTAAAGAATTAAGGAGGTAAAACAATAGTATACTTTTGTTAGCTAGCTACATTGTGCATATCTTCTAGTTTTATACTACCTTATGCATATATGCAATAACTTACATAACAGTCATTTGCATTGATTCCTACATTTTGTACTACACAATGGCTAATGAACATCTTAATGGAAGCCTCCATGAAGCCACCGTTTATAACCTATACGTTTTGTAAAAAATAATGGTTTGGTTGTAAAGCATGTGAACCTCTTATAAGTTGCTGTTATGATGCTGCTTTCTGTTTACGTATTGATAGAAGAATAACATGATATGTTGTCTTTGTATTTATTGCTGCAGTTACAACTTACAACATAGCTTCTGTTTGTTAGCGACTTACATCATGCAAACTTTTAAGAGAGACTAAAAATGTTGGAGCAGCTATCCTCTCTGCTGCAATATAATCAAATCTATGCTGCATACAGATCCAATTTATGTTTAGACTCACTGCACACTGCTAACCCAAATATTGATAAAGAAGTGTTGGTTGTCTTTTTGTCCATTAGATGTATTACTCAGTTTATAGTTGGCCCATTTAATTTTCTGAACCTTGATGGGTTCTGATATTTGAGATTGAGGATGTCACCTGGTTCCATGCAGTACTTATTTTTGCATGCGCAAAATTATAGCTTGTAATGACTATCCAGAAACAGTTTATCTGCCATTCTCATATTTTTTATGTAAAATTTTTGATCCTCCGAATGTGAATAAAAGTAGAGAAAATTGTTATGTTCTCATGTCAGTCTGCTGATAAATGTTTGTCCAGAGCAGGCCTACTTTGTAATGGCTTTTCCAGTTTTCTTCTTTGTCAAGTCCTAAGGGTTTATTCCTGTCTTTGCATGTGTTTGTTGCAGTGCAGCTATCATTACAGCATATCTGATGAGAACTGAACATCTATCTCAAGAAGGTACGAACAAATTCCTTGTTTGCTTGGAATATTTTGAGTCTACACATTGGTACATGCTTGTTGGCTTTTACTTTTTGTTTGTTGAAAATCTGAATGGCTCTTTTGTGCATGAAATTGAGAAATTTACTTTTTAAAAATAAAAATAAAAATTTATCATTTGCTTTTTCCTTCTCCTTTTTCTTCTTTTTTCCCCTACACATTCTTGCAGATGCACTTGAATCATTACGGCAAAGCTGTGAGTTTGTTTGCCCCAATGATGGTTTTCTGGATCAGGTGATGCAAGGCAATGCTATGTCGGCTTGCAATTTATGAGACAGCATTGCAAAGTGATTATACGGTATTAGTTTTAAACGTGTCTAGGCCATCGAGAATTGTAAATGTTTTCTTTTTCTTCCCATTGCAGTTAAAAATGTTCGAGGAAATGGTTTTCAAGGTTGATCGTGCTAACCCCATTTATAAGCGTTTCCGCTTGAAAGTATTAGGTACATTTTTTTAGTCGTTATTTTTTTTGTTTGTTCATGTTCAATCTGTTTGAGGCATCCGATGAACATTGCATTCAGTTCGTACATTATTTTAGTTAATTAGATTTTGGTGGATTCATTCTAGTATTGATTGTTTTCTGAAGTTATAAGATTTACCAAATTATTTTGAGTCATGGGAAGAACAAGACTGAGATGATAGTGGCAAGCACAATGATATGCCAATGCATATGAGATGACTCCCTTTCAAATATTGCCTACCTATTGCTGGTGGGCCCTGGATTTTTCATAGATGAAAGTAGTGGGTTAATATTTGAAATTCCATGATCAATTTGTAGCTAATGTATCTCTAGAATCTAGATAGAGTGAGATGGAGGAGATACAATCATCCAACCGACCCTGTATAGTTAGATCAGTGCTGCAATGATGATAATGACCAATTTCAGCAATATTTACAGTCCTGAAATATTCATTAAAATTTGGATTACTTCATTTGTCAATGTTAGTTCAGCATCAGTGATGCAGAATGGATTTTTGGATTGAAGATTGATCTTTTGATCAATCAGAATGCATTTATGATCAGAACTGATTAGTGTAAACTTATTAGTGCCCTAGTCTTCAGATTTGGTCATTGATGTAAAACTCAATATCGAGACTTGTCTGATCAATTTGAAGCAGAGCCTACAATTTTCGAAGAACAGTTATTTTGTTCTCATTGAGGAAGGTGTGGAACATCATGATAAAAAAAAAAGACCATGTCCTGCTTTTATTTAAGGTGCGTTGCAATAGCCTAATGGTGTACCAACTACCAACTTTTGTTGTACTCATAGCACACCCATTGATCCCCTGGTCAAAGGAAATTGGTTTAATGAGCAAATATTAGAAGCTTACAAAGGGGATGTCAATGTCTCCTTGTGTACTTTTATTGGCCCCAAGAAAGGCATAATTGTAGTAGAAAAGTTAGTTAAGTAGAATATCATATTAATTTTTTCATCTAATTGAGTTTTGGCAAGTTTGAGACCTAAGAGGTTTGTTTATATGCTGTGTTGTTAATTTGAGCTATAGTATATTTCATAAATTATTTTTTAACTTTAAGTGAAGTACTATCTTCTACATTTTTGTTTGTTGCAATAGACAATCAATAGTTGAATCTTGTCGTTTAGGCTGTGTGTTTAATCAGTTTATAAATAAAAATTAACCAGCAATTATCTTCCAATACCTGAATCCGTAGGGGAATGTTATTATTGATCTTTTGATGACTTTATTTGTTTTCTTTCAGATCTGTTCATCATCTGTGTTAATCAATTGAAGAAGCCTTTGTCTTATAAATATCATAATTTTAGACCTAAACAGGAGTCTTTATGGAATCACTTTGAGTCTTGGACTCTTGGGGCATTCTATGTGCTATATCATTATGAATTTTCTTGCCCTGATTTTGATGTCTTTGTTTCCATAACCTGTGATTCATTATTATTTGTTTGCTTTTGCCTGTTTGCCCCTTTGAAGAATTTCTTTTAAAACGAAAGCTAGGACAGTGTGGCTTAGCATAAAAAAAGGTCTGATTCGCTTACAATTGATGTTTTTGTTATTTATTATATGCAGTAAACTGAATCTCACTTGCTCATATTTTTCAATGGGAGCACCCAAGTTTATTCTTTTATGAATTAGATTTATGATAAATCTAAAGCTTTGTATTTTCCTTGTGTATTTTTAAATTATTATTGTTTTTTTTTTTTTTTCAAACATGCACATTTAGAGTGAGCATCAAAAGTGAAAATTTGTAGCTCTGGAGATTTTCAGTTTTTTAAGAAAGATGTTGTTCCCATGTTTTTCAGGTGATTCTTATAATCGTGGGGAGAGAATTGACAGTTCTAAATTTGGGGCAGACCCAGGCTTGCCAGCAAAAGTTGTTCCCTCTGAGGTAGAAGCAACTTCAAATGGGGAAAGACATTCTACTCCTGCATACCGCTGCAAGAAATGTCGGAGAGTTGTTGCATTGAAAGATAATGTTGTGGATCACATTCCAGGTGAGGGCGAGACATCCTTTGAGTGGAACAAGCGGCGCGGTGGCAACCCTTTTAACAAGTCTGATGAGTTTGAGTGTTCATCTGTCTTTGTTGAGCCTCTACGGTGGATGACAGCAGGTACAAAACATACAACAACAAACAGCAGCACAAGCTGTAACTACTATCCCTACCCTTGTCATAACCCCAGTGCTCTTGCCACGCCTGGGGGGCTGTTGATAATTCCTGGGGCCAGATTTTGGTTAATCCAAACCAAAATGGTATAGATCTTACTATCTGGTGGTTTGGTTCCGCTTACAAATTGCAATTAGATCATCCCTTTCATGGAAAGATTTAATTGGGATTTTATCGGGACTGAATGACTGATCAAAAAGTCTACTGAAGTGGACTGGCTTTTCTGACAAGCATTGTGAGAAATTTAAAATTTGGCAGTTATTTGCCATTGGGAATAATTTATAATTCAAGCACTAATTGGAAATATTGTTAATAAGTGGGAACTGGGAACTTAAAAAAAAAAAAAAAAAAAAACTAATATGTTGGGGGAAACAAATGCATGTACTGAGAAAGAACCTTTTGTTTTCCATTCTAGGTGGAGAATTGGAACATATTTCGAGAACTATGCATTGCATACACTACAGGATTATTGATTTGTACATTATAAATTTGGATTACAGAAAGAAAATGCAGAAATTTCTGTTGTCCTTGAATAGAAATATTAGAGGCACAAACCTATTCTCCGTGCCAAGGAATTAGGTCACAATTATTGAACTGCTTGTGTTTGCCCAAACCCAATTGGCTCTGTTTGATATGAGTGGGCCTCATCTTAGGTTTCACCTACATCAAGTCAATCTCAAGTAAGCTGTATCCATGTAAATTGCCTCATAGGGTTCATGCATTCTGTGATTTGATTTGCATGTAAGAAACATTGGGAGTATTTTGACAGTCTCTGTATTATCGCCAGTTGAAGAAGGTGCATTGGAAGGCAAGCTATCATGTGCTCATTGTGAAGCTCGCTTGGGTTATTTCAATTGGTCTGGCATCCAATGCAGTTGTGGGAGCTGGATTACTCCAGCCTTTCAGCTCCAAAAAAACCGAGTCGATATCAGCACTGTTTAATATTTCTGAAGGCAAAAAAGACGGGCTATTTAGCCTGTACCCTGGCCGAAGGATAAGTACAGTTAGGGTGGGTAAACAAGTGCCCAACATCTTCCCAATAATAATCTTGAAAATATGGTACTGTCAAAACACAGTAATACTATTTCCAAGTTGAGCTGCTTGCATAAAAAAGAGAGGCCTCGCATGATGCTACAGCTGAAGATTGGATCTGGAGTAGTAGTGCCTGTCTTGTGATTGTGGTATACAGTTACTCATATGATTTAGGTTTTGCAATATCAGATCTAGTTGGTTGATTGCTTAAATTTGATGCTGCCATGGAGGTTCTGTGTATGCAGTTGAGATTGGTTTTGGTATGAAGATGTATTTAAGAGAAAATACAAAGCTTCGGTGATCCTATTTTCATATGTTTGATTTTGCACTAATTTATAGATTGTCAATTGATTGAAGAGTGTCATTTTTGCTTGTCTTTTTCATGCAGCATGCTTCTTTTTCTTCTTTTTTTCTTTTTTTCCGCACATACACAACAGATTGAATTTTGTATTTTACTGTATATAATGCAAGATACCTCCTCTGCTCAGTCTGAGATATGAAGGCACTTGTTGATTCTGTTAATCATGCATCTGATAATAGTTTTTCCTTATCGAACAAACATGGGCCCCCTATG
Organism: Hamamelis virginiana; assembly: GCA_017140935.1. NCBI lineage: Eukaryota > Viridiplantae > Streptophyta > Magnoliopsida > Saxifragales > Hamamelidaceae > Hamamelis > Hamamelis virginiana. The sequence goes on from JAESVK010000766.1 coordinate 257,917, forward strand.
CCTAGTAAGATACAGTAGGAATATCTTGGGTGGTGAAAACAGCACCGGGCATTAGAGTTGCAGACTTGCTGCTTATGCTTCTTTGGTGCATGCCTCTTCTGCTCTTCAATAGATTGAAAGCTAATGGTGTGTTCTGAGGCCATCACTGTTTTTTCAGACTCTGTGCTTGCAGGGGCCTTCACTCGTCTTTTTGCATTTTGTAAAGTTGGGTAGAAATCATGTTAAAGTTGCTAACGATCTGGCTTGGTGGGCTAAGGGCTGATTAGTTGATGTGTTTTGGAGTGGTAACGGTTAAGTAGTAGTTCTTTTCATGTATTTTCTTTTGCTGTTTTAATTTTCATGTATACCAAAAAAAAGAAAAATGAAAAATGAAAAATGAGTTCTAGACCACAATTGTCTTGTCGTAACAATTTATGATTATTATAGAAAGGACAGAATCCTGACATAGTGAAAACTTGTGACCATTATAGAGTAGGCAAATTGGTTTCAAATCTTACCGCTTGTCACAAAAAATAATACACCGAATGGACAGTGATCTTATCCGTATTTTAGGATTAGTCTAAAAGAAGATTCAAATATTTTGTTGTAGAAAAAAAATGATATTACTGAGCTGCAGGAAGGCAGTTTATGTAAAGAATGTAAGAAACTGATGAGTCATTTATCTTCTCTCTTGTTTATTTTATACTTTTTATCTCTTGCTGCAATGAGATTAGAGGTTTGCCATTTTTACACCATTCTTGAATTTTGAAATAGTATTTGGACAAAAATATGAAACTCAGAATAATATTGAAAAAAACAGAAACAAGTCAGCAATTGAAATTGATGCAGTTTGGAGCCAAAACCCAACTTATCAAATTGAAAACCAAACCATGATGCTACTCTGACATATTGACACATGAGCATCCCACACCCTTCCGCCACATCAACAGAAAGCTGTTCTGCACTCAATCCCTAAATTTGAAGAGTGGGTGAATAAATCATTTGTCTATTGTCAGAACCCTTAGCTTCTTGATGTATGATCCCACACATGCACTTCAACATTCTTTAAAAAACTTAAAGATAGAAACCATGAACTATTCACAGAAATCTACTGCTTCTCTGGAGAACGGGTTCTTTTTAAGGAATTGTTTCAGAAGTGTTTCCAGAAACACACTTCCAAGCCTGTTTCTCACTTCTCATACCATTTCCTTTTCTTTAGTAACTAAAAGTGGAATATAATTAACAACATGAAGAATCAACGAGAAAAATTCGTACATCACTAACCTAACATAAGTCGGCAGAGATCTAACTGTACGAGCAGGCCGTCATATAAATCAAACAATTTTACAACATGTCAGCATGTGAACACCCTGCATGCATGAAACTGCAACTATACATATCCAAGTCTTTCAAAGAAGATGCATGCTTAATATGGTGAAAACAATTGTACAGGCTCCTAATCTCCAGATATATATCAATTGTACGGATAGTCTCTTGCAACTGACAGCTATGAGTTAAACTAAACGGGGACAAAAGAAAGAAGAAAAACCCTGATAAATATACCATGAGCGCTTTGATGGGTTCCTGGGAGCAGATCAATCCGGCCCGAGAAATGGGCAAATTTTGTTTGATTCTCTGGCTACAGATGAGATACTGCCTCTGATTTCAGAAAAAAATCCAGGTTTTGATTTTCGAAAGAAAATTTTCCTTTCATTAGTGGGACTGCGCTTCGAGAAGGATATTTGTGGCCACGTTGACATCATTTCTAGCCTGCACAAGCGCTTGTCTGGCAGAGTTTCTGTCAAAGCCCATCGAAACCAGTGTAGCAATGGCGTCCTCAGGTGGCTCTATGGCGGAAGCCACAGGAGAATGGTAGTTTCCCTGAAACTAAGCGACGAAATTAATTGTTTCAGAAGCAATCAATAATGTGTATGAAAGATCTATAATCACATCGGAATATTGTTTTCAAAGAAACTTTTACATGATACGATTAGTAGCAGAATTTTAAGATATCTTGTGTAATATGCAAAGATTTAATTGGATTATGAATGGAAAATTCATGAAGTCCACAAAGTTGAACTTGGTTTCCTGAGCTCACTTTCAGTGGCAAATTAATTTGTTTGCTGCAAAAATGTTTACATCGGCTCCCAAAAGAAAGCTACTAACCACTTTAAAAAACATTAAGAAAAAGGCCACTGACTCCCAGCCTGTCACTTACTCAACTGAGCATTTAAGGCTATCCAATTTCACACCTCACCATTGAGTTTTAACTGAATGGATAGAATGCCATCTCATAAAGATCATCGAAACTGCTCTTTGCTTCTGAAGTTACCATGACATATTCGAATATGATCACCTCACCCATGAGAGGGCTAGATAGCTTGCCCACGAATGAAATTTAGCGTTTGTGAGCGAAGTCTATAGTTATTTCCACAATCTAAAAAATTCTGACATATTCCTTTACACCACAATAATAACTGGGGAGTGGGGGGACGAGCCTCATACAAGCCAAAGTTAAGGTTCAAACATCATGGTGTTAGGATGTTTGACATTGTTTTACATTGACTTGGTTGCCCTTCTTCATAGTTTAAAATCCCTAAATGAGTCACAATTATCCCACTTGATTTTATTGATCACCAGTAGAAAACCTTATTATAAACAAATTAAAAGGATATAAAATGGCCATCAGGTCCATTTGATGTTCCCATCCAAAGGATGAAGGATATTTGTTGTTGACCCATCTTAGAAATGTATATTTAAGTCAATTCCCTCCATTTAGAAAGGAGACACAATTTTTTTTTTTTTTCATTTTTTAAAAAGGCTATAAAATGTGAACCAAACATTTCTATTCTCCACGAGTGACTAGGTTTTGCCTTTTGAGGATGGGTTAGTAATTCGGTTGTTATTGTCCTAGTTTCTTTCATGCCTCTCTTCCATAGCAGTTGGGGTCTTTTGTAGCTACATGTTTGTGGTGTTCTTTAGCTTTCATGTTTTCTTAGGGGGTCACTTCCTCCTTCCTAGTATTTCTCTCTTCCAATAGTATAATTTGGGAAAACAAAAAGCATAATAAATTCAACTCTTTTCTGGACCTCACACCACTGAAGTACCCCCCCAAAATTTGCAAATGTGATTTAGGGTCTTTTTGCATTAACTTTTCATAAAATCACTTTTGGAGTTCAAAATTTCACTTAATTTAGGAGATGAGATGATAATCACTTTTAGACAACTCAAGGGGTGATAGAATGGATGTAAAAATTTTCATACTAGAAGTGATTGTGGCAAAAGCTAGTGGGATCCAACTTTTGCTACAATCACTTCTAATATGAAATTTTGGATATGTGTGATATGGTTTGAACATAATTTTAAAGAGAGATATAAAGAAATAGTTTTCCAAAAGTGATTCTAGGAAAAGCTAACTCAAACGGGCCCTTAAGACATAATCCAATAATGATGCGTGACTTTGGGAAAATTCAAACCCACCATACAATGTTCCTAGGGGATATGGTTCAAATGATAGCAAACCTTGAAAACAAGAATTCTTTGGTTTATCCTTATGGAAATAACACAGCAGCAGTCGTAGGGTACCTTACAAACTATATTCATTGTCAAAAGAACAGGAGCAGCTTTGAATGCACACAAAAAATTGGGACAACAAAGAATGAATCGGGTATTTTATTCTACATTGATGTTCTATTGTTCAGTGAACTCCATCTCTACATATGGCTGCTTGATTTCTTTTATTTACAATTTTTTTGTTGCAAGACAACTGCTGAATATTTAAACAAACTCTAAGTTATATCTTCCATGCACTAGCCAACTACAGGTGCATACAGGCCTCGCTGGCCTGCTTCATTTAACTCCCAAGCAGCCCTACAGACAAACGTAGAGGGAAGACAAGGCTGGCTGGGGCCAAACCAACACCACCAATACCACACACACCAAATCAAGAAACCTTATAAATATAGCTACATTTTTTACAAGATGGTCCCTCCATATAATAAAATGCACAGCCCCCCAAAACCAAAGTTTAAATGTATTATAAATAACGCATCCCAATATTAAATATATAACAACATTACTCTCGATTTGTCACACACACTGAGATTTGAAATTAAGAAACAAACTGGAAATTACAGAGAACTGCTGAAAACAAAGGGCTACTGCTCTTGTTCGGATCTGAAACTGGATATAAAATGACTAAAAGCTAACGCTCTAACTACTAGACAAGTATTTATAGGCTTCTAAAATTTTCTATTACTAATATGGGATATACTAAAGCTACATAGCTGTTACAACAAGTTAAATGACAAGCAAATGAAATTTAAGCTACTAATTCTACTGCATCAAAAGTGCCCCCAATTTTAAATGTGTTCTTATTAAGGCAAATCCAATTCATTTCTGAAAAAGAACAAGCAAATTATGAGAAAAAGAACATAAAAATTACATCTTTTCTGAGATATCAAGGAAAGATCAAATTTAGAGTTATTTCTAAATATACAAAATAGATCTTTTCCCTATATTTGAGGGTGTTTTGGATTTTATGTTTTCAGTTTTGTGAACAATAACTGAAATTTCTCTAAAAATGTTATGCTTTATACTAGGATTATTGAAATTGGCTGGAAAAGGATAAAAGTTTACTTTTCGGAATACATTTTATTGCTGTCAAGTTATTTCTCACACTTTGTCTTTTAAGTCATATCCAAAAAAATATTTGATTCTGCTTTCGGGTATGTAAATATGAAAATCTCATCTAATTATTTCCGTGTTAATTTGCTTTCAAATCTTTAAATATTGCTTGTCATAGTATATTCATTAATATCTCATTAGGACACCTTCACATAGCAATAGTAATATTTTTTTTATACTAAGTTTTGTTTTATACTATAACCCTCCATATATTCCTGGCTTTGGCCCCGGATAAAGAATTTAGACAAGAAAGTATAGAGGAAACCCATGGCAACTAATCTATATTTCAGGTTGTTTGAAGAACATTGTGAAGACAAATAAGCTCTCTACAATGGATGCACCATTAAGGACAAATGATTTGATTTGAGTTAAGTCTCAACAGCAGCAATAGAAAAGAAAAAAAAAATGCTAATCAAAGCAATTAGAAAAGACATGATGGCCAATAAATCAAAAAAGGATATGTCCTAAGAGGTGAGTGATTATGTGGTTTGATTGAGGAGTTCTTGGCCTTGGAATCCAGTTTTAGGGAAAATAACTTTCATGATTGGGAGTTGAAAAGTGTTTCTCTCTATTTTGATGAATTTTATGGAGTTACAGCATCCAGGGATAGGGATGATTCTATATGGTGGATGCCTAATAGTAAGGGAGCCTTTTTGGTCAAGTCTTTTGCTACCTCCCTCTCTTCTTAAGAGTCAAGCTCAGAAGTGGCATTATTTCTTGTTGAGTTCCCCTGCTCGATCTAAAGTCTCGTTTTTTGCTTACATGGCGGTGAAGGATAAGCGTCTCACAGTGAATAACATGATAAGCAGAGGGTTGTTCTTGCCTAATAGGTATATTTTATGCCAGAGTGAGGAGCAGACTGTATGAATCATGTGTTCATCCATTGCCCTTTTTTTAGAACTCTAGTCCTTCATCTTTTCTCTTAGTCAGGTTCTTCCCAAATCGATGAAAGACCTTTTTTGTAGTTGGTGGCTCTGTGGTGATGAAGAGTGGTAAAGTGATTTGGAGTTCAGTCCTGTATAGTGACATGTGGGTTGTGGAAGGAGAGTAATTGAAGAATTTTTTTATGACAGAGTTGTGTATAGGAAAGGTTAAGATTTTTCTCCTTAGGATGATTTTCTTTGGTTCGGGTCATCCAAGTAAGGCTAATTGATTACCCTCTTTGGATTTTTTGGATTTGTGTAGTCAGGTTTGATTTGGCTTTTCTTCTTTTGTATAGTTCCCATGTAATGGCATAAGGCCTTTTTTCTAATAGAATATTACTTATTAAAAAAAAAAAAGAATAAGCTGAGATAAGGAATTAATTTAAACTTTAAAGTGATATTCTCTGTTGAATGGGGAGCACCCCTAGGCCACATACATACATGATCCGTGCATGCATGTACAATATACATATGCATTTATGTATGTGCATGCATAAACATAAGTGTATTTATACAAAGAAAACATTTAAGTTTTACACGGATGACAGACCATCAGCCATATAGTATCATGCCTAAGCTTGGGCAATAAAAGCTTGGAATTCGAATCCCATGCATCTCTCTTGTAAAGGAGACTTGGATGGGTAAAAACTGGGGAAAAAAAATGAAGACAAGCAAATGAAAATTAAAAACATTCAGCCAAATACTTGCCTCCACTTGGCGACCTGTGTAGGATGGTACATTTCCAAGAACATTCCTAGTTGGTGCTGCAGGTGGACTCCCCGTAGATGGCCAAGAAAGACGTGAAAAGAATGAGGTGATGAATGCTGGAAACTGCAAAACAGAAAAATAATGCACAATCATGCATTATTTTAATAAACATCAAACTGAGATTTAGCAATGAGAAAATTAGCAAGAAAATTGACGTTAAATATGCTATGAACATTTGCTCAATACAAATTAGGGGGGAAAAATTCATCATATTAGGTGTTCGGATTTAAGATTTAGAAGCTTCCAAATAACATTTCATATATTTTTCTTACTCATTTTAAATTGATACAGCTCCCTTACCTTGCTATCTTGATCGCACACACTTCTTTTCAATATTTATAAGTACACTAAGACATCTAACTAGCAGAACAAAGAAAACCCATCAATTATATATTATAGATGGTGCGCAAGCATATGAGTTAGGGCATTTGATTTGATGTTGTTCCTTAACATAGTGGAAAAGTTCCAAGAGCCAAAGAAACTCTAAAAAACAGATGGTCCAAAAACTCATCCTAATATGATACGAGTTCTAGCATCTACAATCTCTTGAATTTGGCAAAATTTACAAATGGATCACTACAAAAAAGTGGCATCTGTGATCTGTCATTGTGATAAAATATATATTCAGGTCTGCAAGACATTCCCTGTAGACATACATGCTAAAGAATTTATATCCAGTGTGGAAGCAATTACACATCACAAAGCAAGTCCAACCACCAAATATAAAATTTGGGTCTGCCTTTTTTGCCCCCTTTTTGGTTTGATACAATAGAAGTTCCATCTAACATGATGCCTAAATTGAATTCATACTTTCATACTTTGTGAGATGCAAACTTTTTCTTTTGGTGTAATAACATGGAGAAAGCAGGCAGCTATAGGAAAAGCATCCATGAAATGTTTTGACAACCATCAAGGATTACTATGCTACCATGCAACTTGTTGAAATATAAATATGAACATGAAAAGAAAACAGTGAAAAATTAAAAATGGAATGCAATGAAGTGAAATTAACAAAATAAAATAAAATAAAGCAAGTAAGAAGATAACCTTCAGCTTGCGGATGTGAAAGACGTTCAGACGATACAAGGAACCAGCAAGGATGCCACATAACCCCGGTAAAAAAGATCTTTTCCAGGATGATAAAAGAAGCTACAATATAGAACACAGATTAGACCTTTGGGGCTAGAGGAAAGAGCAGACTATGGAATGGAACTTTTTTTTTTTTTTTCATTTGAGTTGGCTCATGTATCATACAGCCATGCTCAACTAAATTACCTGAAGACCAGCTAAATATATGAAAGACTTATCAGAGAAGCGGATGCCAAATACACGGAACCGTGTTGAAACTGGAATGTCAAAGTAAAAGGGTATGAATGAAGAAAATATAAGACCATAGGGTCCAGATGTGAGAATGTTCAAGGTGGGATCTGCAAATAACAAATAAAAGATATTACTTTTAAGATTGATGTAACAAGTAAAAAAAGTGAATTTCACACCAAAATTATAATTGCAGCACAAAGAACTTCGTAGTACTGACAAGAATTTGTTAATGGAATACTTTATCCCATAAGATGAAGCAGGCTACAAAACACAACACTAGAACTAAAGCACAACAATACAAGTGATAAAAAGTAAAAATGATCAAATATAACATAAAATGCTAATATTATAGATTTTTTTCTTTACAATCAGGGACGAAGCCATGTTGGCTTGAGGGGTGGCCATTGCCCCCCCCCATAAAATTTTTGGAACTTGAGTTACTTTTTTTACCTTGAAAATTTTCAAAATTTTGATTTATGCCCCCCTCAATTTTTATTTTTTACCCCCATTAATTTGCTTACATGTCTCTATTCCCTTCCCTACACACTATTCCCTATTCCGGCACTCAAATCATTTCATATTTGGCTATTTCCCTCTACCCACGCCCTATACCTTGAGAAAAGTAGAAAACTATTCTTTTGGGAATGAGAAAGTAAAAAAAATTAAATTTGTTAAGCGTTTGTTTTGGTTACTAAGCACGCACCATGCTGCTCAGCAAAACGCCACCGTTTTGGATGCCCAAACCAAACCTTTAATTTTTTATTTAGCTTTTGGGCAATGTAAAATGGGTATTTTGAAATACCGACCGTTAGATAGAATAATCTTCATATGTATGACATATATGCTAAAAATCACAATGATATGACGGCCAGTTTCTGAAATACAAACTGTAAAAAAGCTTAACAGTTTGTATTTCAGATTCACAGTCAGTATTTCAAAAACCGACCGTCAGATCACTGTGATATTGGCATGCCAGTCATACAAAGAAAGAATATTCAATTCAATGGTAGATTTTTCAAAATACCCATGGCCAAAAGGAAATTATAGGCTTAGTTTGGCCACCCAAAACAGTGGCGTTTTGTTGAGCCGCACGGTGCGTGTTCAGCAGCCAAACCAAGCGTATTTGTCAAACCAAAAGTCTTTAAACTTTCTGACAAAACCAATTTCTTTTTTTAAGAAAAGAAAAAAGAAAAGCAATTTTTTTTTCCAAAATCTAGGATGATAGCTTGATTGTTGAATGAGTTTGGCTTGTCAATGTAATTTAGTCCAAATTAATATTTGATGATATTGAATTAGTGTTGAATTCATGAATGATAGCTTGGTTGTGTATATTGAGAGATGGGTATTTGATGGCGTTGATAATGAATTCTTCATACAACGCTTTCAAAAAATGGGACCTCGTATTGAATTGAAATATAGATTATCAAAATATCAATGAATTATAATTTTTTGCAATTTTTCCTACCTGACACTAACACGATTAAAAAAAAAAAAAGAGTAAAATTGTTTTTAATTTTTTAAATTAGAATAAAAAATTAAAATAAATTAAAGTTCACCCCCCCTCAACCAAAATCCTGGCTTCATCCCTGTTTACAATCCCAGGTCCACAAGCTAGACCATAGAAATGGTCCGCCACTAGTATACATACTACACAGGTAAGCATTAGCCCCAAGGCCATGACAAAGTACCTATTCCTACAACCCATTATCAGGAAGCCATGATATAATTAGTTACATTATGATTCCCAATTATTACACAGCCCATCAGTTACTTCCAGCATCTGCTCACTTTTCCATTTACATGGAGCTATCTTTGGCTCCAAATGAAAACCATAGCAGATGGACACCACTACAAAAATTTGTAACATCTAATTTTAGGGTTGTGATGTGCATCCCAGGTATCTACATGCATTCCATCTTTGTAGTTAGAGCTGGGAACAGCTTGGCTCCCAACTGTTTCTGGTTTGATCAGATTCTGTCAGGACCAAACTGCCCACTCAAACCCAGCCTGCTTATCAATGATGAAGCAGAAGCTAAACAGCCATCTTGATTAACTCGTAAAAAATAAACAAGGCTAGGTAAGCAACTATTCAAGGTTAGTAATCAATTGGGATCAGCAACACCAATCTAGGTATGCCCCCTTCCCCTCATTAAAGCTAATGTCTTCAATTTTGTCAGATTTTATATCTATATACCTTTTTTTGGGTCCGAATTTTATATTTTTACTTACTATATGTCTCATTTAACCATTCCTCACCCCACTTTTGACAATAGTTACGCCCAAGTGAAACATGCAGGTTTCTATGACAAATAAAGCTATTGCATACAGTTTTATGTCTTTGGTTGCTGTTGTTTCATCCTAGAAGGATCTGTGGAGAAAAAAGGTTTATGAATCATGGATGGAACCTCACTGCTGCGTATAGAAGCATTTTCCCTAAGAAGTGATCTTTTAATGACTTGGAGGACAAGGATTCAACAATTATCCACTCAGAAATCTCACCAAATTTAGCAATTCACCTTTAGAAAAGTTCTTCCTCGACTTTAAGTATCCTTGTTTAATGATTATAATTTCCCCCATGCTCCACATTACATTACTCATGTCTACCAATTTAGACTCTGAATTGACGCATTAACAAAAATGCCCATCCATTTATAACTTAACATGAAATGTTTGGAATTCCCTCTTTTCCTACTTGGAATTTAGCGGTTGTGCTGCAAGGTACTAAATTTCATTTTGACAAGTCATTTCGGTAGTTCCCAAAACAGAAACGTTTCAAAACATTTTGAGAAATAAAAAGATTTGAAAATTTGAAAACATAAAACAGAAAGTATATGATTTATTAATGTGTTCGAGGCCCATGCACCCATACAATAGATATAAACTTTAAAACATATTAAGTTATAGTGCTAATTTACTATTTTGATACTAATTTATAATTGTATGAGTGACATAAGTGTTTAGTATTATTAATTATACAAATTAGCAATTATTTTTGGTAAACAAATATAAGTTATAGTCATTGATATCCACAATATACTCATTCCAAGTTCCATCTCCCAAGTCTCATGTAAGTTATTAGGTGGTTTACTACACCACTCCACTAAATAAAAAAAATAAAAAATAAAAACTAAAGAGAGACAATGGGGAAGAACCCTTTTGAGAACATGATACAAAATGGAGAGAGACGTGTTCGTTTGTAACATAATGCAACTTAGTGGCAATGGAAAAGAAGTTTCATTCGTATTCTTAGTTCTTTCTCCTTTCTTCTCCTTTCTCAATTCTTTCTTTCTTCTCTTATATTTCTCTCTTCTTGAATCATTAGATTTCTCCCTTTCTACTCTCTCTTCACATCTAAAAAAAAAAAAAAACTTAAAAAAGAAAATAAAATTGTTTTAGAATCTCTTAGATTCATCAACCATTCAAGAATGGTTTTGTTAAGTTTCGATTAGTTTCTAGTTTCGACCAAAATATTGTCGTTTTGGTCAAAACTGAACAAGATATCATCGTTTCGAACGAAACCTAGGAATTTCAAAATTCTTATGGTATTTCATTTCAGTTAAACACAAAAGGGAGACGTTTGGCCGCTTGAAGAGGAGAAGAAATTTTGTTCCTTATTTGCAACAAGATTAGGGTTGACAATGAGGCAGGTTTGGAACAAGCAACTCTAACAACCCCCACCTTCCTTCCTTTCTTTCTCTTCGTCTAGGATAAATAAAGCCCTCCCTACGCTTGTGAAAAATGGGGAGGATACACTTAACCTCAAGCCTACATAAGAGGGGGGG
>JAESVK010000766.1:269474-328419 GCA_017140935.1 Hamamelis virginiana
GGCGGGGGGGGGGGGGGGGGGGGAGAGAGAGAGAGAGAGAGAGAGATGGTGGGGGAGGGGGAGTTACTTAATCTAAGCCTTCGAATTACTTCATCATTTTAAAGCCCCCACCCCAACCACTTTTTGTACAAGAAATTCAAAAAAGGCAATCTATAAGCCTCCTTAAACAACCCAAACCAAGGAAAAATCATCTTAGGGAGCAAATTAAACAATAGAGAATGCCATAATTTAGGCCTGGCCATAAGGAAATACAATAATTAAACATTAATAAATGCCTCATAAGTTATTTTATTTTCCATGAAAAATTTTATTCCAATAATTGTCACAATAATTTATAAATACGGACTCTAAGGTTAGGTGATCAGTGACCTAAACCCTAGCCTCCCCTCAACCCAAATTGGGGATATAAAATCCCATATGTGCTCCAACCCCATTTATAAAGAACCCAGCTTGTCCATTAGGGGCCAAGTGGGGCACGAAGAGTTACCCAGCAAATACAACCATTAAAGATGTTCTCAAAACTTTACAATCTATAAAAGCCAAAAGAGTGTAATAATTTATCCTATTTTGACTTTGTTATGCCTTGTCAAAAGAACATATCAAAATACATTCCAAAAGTCGAAGTTAGCTTCTTTTAAAATTTGCTTTGATGTCAAAGAATGTCTTAAGGTCATTAAACTAAGATGGAAAATTATTATTGAGGAAGGGAATTTGTGGGCCCAAATTATCAAAAGAAAATATCTTACACAGAATTTTTTTAGGTAGATTTCTCTGCCACAAACTATTGCATGGACAGGTATTCTCACGATCAAAAATATTATTTTTAGGGGTCTTAGATGGATTTTGGGTAATTGGTAATGGAGAAAATATTCTTTTATGGGTTCACAACTAAGCCACATACTATCCTCCTACTTGGAACTCTTAGCTATGATGATCAAAGGGCTAATATGGAGAGTGGAAACCTAAAAGTTAGTCACTTTATCTCTAATGGGAACTGAAATATTCAAGAACTCAAGAAATTTTGTCATGGTTGAGAGCCTTTGCCTTGTAAGATTTTTACGATGCTTACAGGGCAAAGGCTCTCAACTAGAGATAATCTTTGGGCTAGAAACTACAACATCCAATTGGATTGACACATTTTGTGCTACAAGTTCCAAATCCATTGACCATATGTTTAAGGAGCATGAATTCTCTAAAAGTATATGGGGGAAGGCTAAAGGGAATTGTCCCACTCCCTTGAGCTCCAACTTATCTTTTGTGGATTGGCATAAACGGAAGATTATATGGAACTTTGATGTGAAACCGAGGGAGGGAGGGAGGGAGGGAGGGAGGGAGGGAGAGAGAGAGAGAGAGAGAGAGAGAGAGGAGAGGAGAAGAGAATAGAACAAAAGAAATTTAGGGGAATAAAGGGACAAAATTTAGGGAATAGTAGGAGGGGGAAAAAAAAGAAGAACAAAGTGGAGAGAAAGAGAAGAAGAGAGATGAGAAATTTAAGGAAAATTCTCAAATATTATTATTCATCACATCTGATTTGCCTTCAAGGCTACAAGCGATTTATATAGAAAATATAAGACTATATAAGAAATAAGGTATTCTTGCCCCTAGGTAAAATATGCTACTTAAATAAAAATCAATTGATATGTGACACAAAATTGATCGATCGACCTAAATTAAACTAGCCATAATAATGAAACCTAAACTATTAAAAATAAATATAAAAATCTTCAATTGCCAAAAATCTCTTCTCTATGATCTACATCATTCTCCCCTTTTTGGAGAGAGTTCAACCTCGAATTCAACAAGTCTCCATAACTGATTCAAGTTATTACCCAAGCTTAATGATACAACCAAGTGGTAAGGTGTATCCAATAACCAAACAGCCACCAATTAAGCGAAGTTCAATGTTACAAAAATTTCAAGCACAAAGAAATAATGTCGTGCACTTGGAGTGGGTCCACAAGAAACCAAATTAAGGTGCAATTTTTTAATGTAGGCCACGAGAAGGACTAGAAAGGTCTCAAATAAAGTAGAGACAGATAAAAAGGGATAGGTGGAGTTTGTTCTACAAAGCTAAAGGAGTAAAACTAAATAAAAAGTGAAGAGAGGGGTCCAGGGTGGGCTGCGAGTGTTGGATTGAGTTTTGACACTACGGCTACCGAAAATGCTGTTCTGCTAGGGCTTGAATTTGGGATCGACCAATTGAATCTGTGTTTTGGTATGTTTGCTAAAGGTGCTGACAACACAAGAATACAAGGTTCTTAACCTTGGGGTCACAACAGTGGGTGTTGGGGTGCCAATGATGGCTCTTGGAAGCTGCAATGGTGTGCAACTTGCAGGGCTTGCAGAGTGTCAAGCTATTATTAAGCCAATTGTTAGGTGTGCAAGATGGGTTCGATTGGGTGTTGGGTGTGCTTGAATTTTGTGCCAACAGTAAGGCTGGGTTGATAGGGTTCAAGGCGTCTTGACCGAGAGTTTCCAACTGGGTTAATTAGACTCAAAGATTGTACCGACAATTGAAGGTTGCGATGCAGTCGACGATTGGCTCTTGGTTCTTTGCGATCCTAACGTTGCGGCATTTTTTTTTTCCTTCTTGTGAGAATTTCCTAGGGTTCTACTAGTTTTCACTTGAGGCGATGTGAAACATGGGGTAGCTGGACAAGGTGCGAATGGGTGCTTGGACTGCTTCTAGTGGTTTGAAGAGCCTCGCCGCTTGATGCCTTGGTCTTGCTATACTCGTGAAAAGGTCTTTGTGTGAATAAACCTTGCCTTTGTGTGAATTAGTTCTAGTAGCTTGATGCTTAAAGAAAGTGCAGACAAAACCTTCCCCCCCACAAATCTCTTCTAATGGAACATGGGTATTTAGAAAAGGTCCACAGCTAAACTTGCATTAGTCTTGGCCTTAATAACCAAAGAGGTGCTATTGGCGTCTTTAGAAAAGCAAGTCGATCCTCCTCTTGAGATCACTACCTTATTAAAGGAGTTTAAGGATGTCACGTCAAAGGAGTTACCCAATGAGTTACCACTCATGAGAAATGTCTAGCATGCTATTAACCTAGTCCCTAGGTCGTAGTTGCCTAATTTGCCACATTAAGGATGAACCCAAGGAAGCGTGAAAAGTTAAAAAAGCAAGTAGACGAACTTCTAGAGAGAGGATTCCTTCCTAAAAGTTTGAGCCCGTGTGCAATTCCTGCACTTTTGACGCCTAAAAAGGATGGCTCATGGAGAATATGCATTGATAGCCATGCTATCAATAAGATTACCGTTAGACATTTTCTATACCTCGTTTTGATGATATGCTAAACTTAATGACCAGATCCCAATGGTTGTCCAAAATTGACCTGCACAGTGGATATCATCAGATAAGGATTAGACTACACGATGAATGAAAAACTGCCTTTAAAACCCAATTTTGATTATATAAATTGCTAGTAATGCCATTTGGGTTATCCAATGCACCTAGTATCTTTATGAAAGTCATGACATTGGTGCTCTGCCCTTTTAATAGGGATGCTTTTTGTGGTCTATTTTGATGACATTTTGATATATATCTAAGGAACATCATCTTGGTGATCTTCGTTCAATTTTAGAGACACTTCAGACTAAAAAGTTTTTTGTTAATTCTAAATAGTGTGTTAAGGGGTTCTTTTAGAGTAGGGAGGATGGCCACACAATAGGTCTGAGAGAGTGAGAAGTAGAGAATAAAGTGACGCTCACGGGAAAAAGAGAATGCTAGAGTGAGTAGACAATCTAAGATGACACTCCGTCTTATGCGGTGCTAGGCATGAGGTGGTGATGGGCCTAAGGTGACGCTCGACCTTAAGGGTGCACTTTGAATGGGCGTTTTGGAATTGTACTTCAAAGAGTGGGCACTTTAAGATATACTCAATTGATCATGAGAGACACAAGATAGCTATGTGAAAATAAACTTGGAAGAGAGAAGGTTACCTGATGAGCGTAAGATTGCTCAATAAGGAATTAACTTGGGAGATGCTCGAGAGAGCAACTTGATGGGAGGAGAAAAGCAGCTTGAGAGTGGACTGATGTAAGCCAATGCAGTAATATAACCAATCTTTTCCCCAAGGATTCAACCTTCACCTCACTCTCCAAATATTAAAATAGTGAGGAATCTAAGCAAGCCTCAGCCTCACACTCGAGGAGTTGTGAAATCAAAGATAAATGCACCTTTTTGGACCTTGGTAGTAGTCACCTTTGAGTTAGAGTCATTCTTTATTCTCTCACTAAGGGTGTGTAGGTGTATAGGTAGATGAATGTATGTGTATACTTGGGATTAAAGTGGGAAAGCCTTTCTATACCTTAATGGAGCAAAGGGATTATAAACTAAAAGAATAATGGGAGAGAGAGAGAGAGAGAGAGAGAGAGAGAGATATGAAAGCATAACAACTCCTTTGGTCTCTCTCTTGTCGCGTTGTGTGTTGTGGTCTATTCTCTTGTTTAAGGTGGCTACAAAGGATGAGAAAGTAGAATCTGACAAGTGGCCACTCTATTAGAGGCCATGTCTCCACACTTACCTAAGTTCTCTTGTTTAGGTAATCATGGTGCTTCAGGGGCCCTAGGTCATAGGTGCCAGTTCTAGGATATATCAAAAGATAAAGTGGCCACGCTTGCCAAGATTGCAAAGCGTGCCCTGCCAAAGCCGCCTAACCACACTTGCCAAGGCTATGTGCTAACAAGCATTAAATTATGCCACTAAAAGTGCATTAAACGTACCACGTGCCAAGTGACACATCTCCCGTACCTCATGGAGGTTGAGACCAAAGTTACTGTGCTCCTCGAATCGAGGATGTATCTTGGCCTCAATTGGACTTCACTCATTTCCTTCCAAGCCGTGTCCCTCAAGTCATCCGAGTGGATGAGATCGCGGATTGCCAATTAAAGGGACAGAATCACAATCTCGCCGTTTTCGACACCAAGCTCCAATGGAGCTCCCCCAGGCTATACCAACCGACCTGGGCAGGCGTATAGTGTCAGGGTGCAAAGTCTGGAGGATCCTGAAACTGAGCATCACGTGCAAGGCACGTGAGGTCCTCCAAAGGAAAGTAAGGCCGACCCTCATGCCTTGCTATACCAGGTTTCATCACAATGATAAACATCATCGAGAAGAAATACTTTGTTCTCCCCTATTTGAGGGCATCCACCCGAAGTGGGCATCCACACAGGAGGTGGGTAGCTCCTATCAAGGTCCCCCACCTTGATGGAGGATCCTGAGGCTAAGCACCACGTGCATGGCACGTGAGGTCCTCTTATAAGCATTTGAAGGATCCAAAGGTTAAGTGTGGTATATGTAGCCCCCTTTCCTTCACAGCAAGTGGCCAATTTAGCCTCACAAGTAGAGGACTTCACCCTACCACTCGCTTCGGCCACATGAGTTATAAGCGGCGGCACTCTTATTGGGTATGCCTTGCTTAAGGAGTTTATCTCCATCTTTATACTTTGCAGTACATTGGCATTGGCCACATGGCCACCTACCAAGGGTACATGTGTCATGGATCCATTGGTCCACGTGGCTTTTTGACTTGGTCAAATAATAAAAATTAACAAGCATAAAAAAGCATACTTTTATGCAGACTAAGGTGATTTTCTTAGGTGTCATCGTATTTGCGTCATGTATTGCAGCTGACCCGAGAAAGTTATGACTATTAGAGAGTGGCTGGAACCTAGATCTATTTTTGAGGTCCATTGGCCACTTTGTACTGGTGTTTTATTAAAGGGTTTAGTATGGGTCCCATCATGAAGAAAGGAGAGTGTAAGTGGTTTGGAGCTACCACTAGAGCTTTCAATGAAATTAAGCAAAAAATAACTAAGGCACCTATTTTAAAACACCCTAACTTTTCTAAAGTTTTTGAGATTTCTTATGATACGTCAAGGATTGGAATTAGTGGTGTCCTTAGCCAAGATGGCCATCCTATCGCGTATTTTAGCGAAAAATTCAATCAGGAATTCCACCTATGAGAAAGAATTTTACGTTGTTATACGGGCACTTAAGCGTTAGAGCTATTAATTATTGCCTCAAGATTTTGTATTATATTTTGATTATCGAGCTTTGAGGTACCTCCAGTCGCAGAGAAAGTTGAGTGATAAACAAGCACGGTGAATTGAGTCCCTTAAGGAATATCCATTTGTTCATCATCACCGTACAGGGGTTTAGTTGCTCATTAGAGACATCAAAGGTCTCATAGATAAATTTAAGTTAAGATAGATAATCTACTTAAGGGAAGTGAATAGAGTTGTTGATAAGTTGACAAACTTAGCACATTATGTGGATACATGTCATGTTTGCAAGAACAAACTTACGTATTGTGCTGGTAGGATTTAAACGCGTACATGAGAGGGGCTACCCTCCCTTGATGTATTCTTGCTTGAGTTTTTAATGTATTTTCTCTCACTGGAAGGGGAAAAAAAGTGACAACAGCCTCACCAAGGGCTAGGACCCCCAAAAGTTGGCTCACACCCCCTCGGGTGGGGTGTTTTCTCTAGGTCCATCACAAGCAACAAAAGAGGCTGAAATAGTCATATCAATACGTAAAAAAACTTCGAAAAATGTGAGAGATTTAATTAACACACCATACAGTTAATTTATGGGGCCAAGATTTAACTTGACTTCTACATAATTGCAGCTTTTTTCAATTAAAAATTCAAACATTACGATATAGATTTACAAAGTCTATATTTTATTTTCCACTTATTAGTAAAAGCTTCCTTCAAAGGACAAATGCAGTTTATAAACTGAATTGTTAGATAGATACTTTCTGCACAAAAACGGGTAGAAATAGTTCTAGGAATATGAGGCTGTTGATTTATTGACAAGGAATGTACTTTGACTACCAATGTCAAGTTTCCTCACGAGGATAATGTGACATACAGAGGTTTATAGGACAATGCACCAGAACCTTGTCCAGTATTCACAATCAATCATAAAAGATATCATATCAAAGAAATATAACATGTCAAAATAACATTTTTAATCCATTTTTTAGGAGAATTAAACCCAGGCCCGGGAAGAAACTCCCAGTGGCAACTGCAATATTAATGGTAATTATAGGAATATTGTTAGGTAAGAAAAGGGGTCATATTTAATGTTTCCAATGCAAAAGGTACCAAATAATAATCTAATATCAGAAATGTTTCCAATGCAAAAAGTACCAAATAATAATCTAGTATCACATTAATAATAATCTTATTCAGGGATAACTAATATTAGAGAAACAAATCAGGTATAACATCAAAATACCCCTTGCAAATTGGACATCAGAAACTCGAGATTGTAAATTATAGCTTTCTTTTCAAAACTAGAGAATTTTACCAAAGATAAAAAATTTAGAGAACTGATTTTAAAATATTTTCTCAAATATAAAACTAAAAATCCCTCTTCTAATGAATCGAGAAAGTTCAGTACATGGCAGATGTGGGATAGTAAGCAGGAAAACAAAGGTTACTAGAAGCCAAAAAAGCCAGTCAGAAACAGAAGGCAAAAACAGAAGATATTAAGCAGTGCAAAAACTTAGAAATAAGAAGAGCATCACATGGAATTACAATAAACAATGCATACCTTTAAGAAGTGCAAGGGCAAGGACCTCAAACAGCAATGAAACTATTAAAGAGAACAAGATAAACACCTGCATAATTGAGGCAAACAAAAATTTAAAAGGGTAAAGATATAAACCAAGGAGCAGAAAAATCACCCATACTTTTTCATCTTTGTTTCTGTTTCATTATTATTTGATAGATGAGAGAACAAATATAAAAGGAATAGCAAATAAGATTAGTCAAACTCCAAAGAAATCCCAATTTAATGTCATTGCAATAGATAAATATTAGTTAGTAAGACATTCTGAACCCTCTAAAGCTAATTTTATGGAAATAGAAAAGGAAAAAAGAGAGAGAGTAACAAGTCAAATTAAGGATGGAATAATCAATAATGTTACCCTCGCAATGTCAAGCTCTTGGCTCTGTGTTGCATGTCCCAAAACACAAGGAAGAGTTTCTTAAGGATAGCAGCCACCATAAAATTCTCATAAATTTCATCATGGAACCAGATTTTACAAAACAGTGAACAGAACAATGCCAGCACAGTTGACCCAAAAACATTTGGAATGAGACTTGAAGAGGGTTTTGATGACAATATAATTGATAATTTGACCCACTTCACAGGAACAACTGTGGAGATGAAGCTTGCAATAGTTGAGCAATTCGTTGTAATTTGACAGTTAGAGTTGGTCTAAGTGATATTGATGGAATAGGGACGCACAAGAGTGTTTGGATCACCTCTTTTTGCATTGTCCTTTGGCAATGGCATTACGATAGCAGTTTTTTCAGCTTACGAATACGTGCTGGGCGGCTCCATCTGCTTCTTCTGCGATGTTGAATATTGATTTTCATGTTCTTGGATGCTCTAAAAAAGTTATTGTTTATGTTTATGGAGATGTATAGGCCTTACTATTTTTTAGGTTATACGGTTAGAAAGAAATGCTCATACTTTTGAAGATAAATGTGATAGTTTTGATGGTTTAAAGGATAAAGTGAGTTTTACGGCTTCATTTTAGGCTTCAGTATTTAAGGAATTTAGAGGTTTTCCTTTGTTTGTCATAAACAAGAATAGCAATCTTTTGTAGGAAAACAACCTGAAGAAGACCTCTTCCACCATGTTGTCCTCTCTATCCATAACACTATCCGCACTGCAAAGTTTATCGAGAAAAGATTCCACCATCTCAACCTCCCAGTTTTGAAAGCTTCTACATAAAGTAGGATTCCAAATCAAACCCCCTCTCTGACCACTCCATATAGTCAGACACCAATGCTTCCTTGCCACAAGCAATGGAAAAAAAAAGTCTACGAACTCATCCCCATAGGCAGTATGCGCACACCAAACGCTGTCCAGAACTTCAACTTTCTACCATCCCCCACCCCATAACCAATCCCCCTCAAAAAATTACCGTAGCAACTCCTAATGGCCTTCCACGGGCCCATCCCATGAGAACCCTTAACTTCTTAAAAGTCCATTCTCCACTTTGAAGGCCATATTTCCACAAAATCACCTTTCTTCACAAAACATCCGTTTTTGAAGCAAACTTCCACAACCACTTAGCCAAAAGAGCTTCATTAAACACCTAGAGGGATTTGATGCCCAGACCCCCTCCATCCTTCAAAACATGCAGTCACTCCCAATCAATAAGATGGTACTTTTTATTTACATAAGCTTACCCCCTTTAGACAAATACAACTTTTATCCGGCAAACCTTCACTCCACTCTCTCAATCACTCTATCCCAAATCAACTTTGCTTTAAACGAGGAGCCTAAAAGTAATCCTAGGTAATAAGAGTGAAGGTTTCCCACCTTGCATCCAAGATTAGCAGCCAGAAGAATGGGATTCTCAAAATCACCCACTAAAATCAATTCACTTTTGGTGAAATTAATCTTCAAGCCCACCACTACCTCAAAACACAAAATCACACGTCTAAAGTACTGGAGCTATTTAACTTATGCGCCACAAAAGAAAATAGCATCGTCTGCATAAAAGAGATGGGAGATAGTCCCAGAACCCGATCCTCCGGTAACCTCAAAGCCTCGAATCAGATTACCCTCCACTGCCTTGTCCATCAACTTAGAAAATGCTTTCATCACCAAAATGAACAGTGTTGATAAGGGAAATCGGTCGTCGACTTCCTCGAGGGAGGGCTAGCATTCCCTCGACCCCGACCCCGACCTCGCTAGGCAGGGTCGCGGTCTTGGGAGTCCTACCTCCCCTAAGAATGTTGCACTCGCACTCTCTCCTTGTCTGAGGAAGGCAAAGGGGACGTCGAGGAGGGCTTCGCAACTCCGGTGCATCCGCGACCCTGCCCCATGATGGGGTAGGGCGCAGAGAGGCCTCCATTGATATAATTCCCCTAGCCTGGCTAAGGATGCTTGCCCGAGGGAGCAAAAAGCCTCCTGAGGCTCACTCATAAAGTAAGGGCGGTGAGAGGCTAGCCGCCCTCACCCTCCCCACAGTAAGGACGATAAGAGGTTAGTCGCGCTTACCCTCCCTCCTCCATAAGATCGAGCGTTGGGGATTGGTTTAGCGGTAGGGACAGAGGCTCGCCAGGATAAAGTGACGCCCTTGCAAAGAGGCAAGGTCACCCCTTTGCCTTGACCAGGTCAAATTGGTAACCCAAGGCACGACACATGGGCAATGCAGCGTATCTCCCTCACCGCAGCTATTGACCCGTCGCTTTGGGAAGTATGCATGCCTGCAACACTGGCTTAGGCCAGGGTTGGAGTCCCTAGGTCAAACATTTTAATGTTAAGACCTGGGCTAGCATCACCTTCCGTACAAGACAGTCTGGATGGTATGTCCATTTTTGTGATTGGAAAGTGGCAGAGAGCCAGCGCCCCCCCCCCCCAATTGGCTGCGCCCTGGCTTCTCTATTGACCATCTAGCTGATTTACACCCACAATCCCCCCCTATAAAAGAAGAGAATGTCATTTAAAGAATCCAAAAACCAGAGTGAGGGGACTTAACTACACATTGCCCACAATACCTCTGCGATCCTAAGTAAGGGTCGACAGAGGTTTCCTTCGGCAGGTCATGCCCTAAGGGTTGCCATTACAACCTACTCTGTTCCATTTTCCCGTACCCAATCCTGCACCCGAACTACTTGGTGAACACTGTGACGGCACCCCTAGGTTGCCATCATATGGCAGTCCTCGCAATCAATTGAACCTCTCCAGTTTCCTTTGTAAACAAATAGAAAGGGAGAAAGTGAGCACTCTTGTCTCAATCCTCTTGAACTCCTAAAAAAATAAGAGAGATTGCCATTGACCAAGATGGAAGATGACGCTGTAGAAATGCATGCTTGAATCCACTTACACCAGCTATACTCAAAAGACATTCTGCATAGGATATAAGAGGAATCCCCAACAAACATCATCATATGCCTTCTCCATGTCTAGTTTGCAGACCATACCTGAGATATTACTATAAATCCTCAAATTCACACACTCATTGGTGATCAAACAAGAATCCAAAATTTGCCTATCTCACACATAAGCATTCTGATTACAACTTACAAGAAAACATTCCCTACCACTACCTTTCAACCTGTTTGCTAGAACTTTTGGATTAGTCTTACAAGCAACAACACCCCCTCCCCCTTAAACTGATAGGTCTGAAATCTACCAATGACATCACACCCACCGTTGCCAAAATCAAAGAAATGAATATTACATTTAAGCTCTCCTCAAAAGAACACCGATCACGGAACTCTTGGAAAACCTTCATTATATCCTCTTTTACCAATTCCCAGCAATTCTAGAAACAAACCATGGGAAAACCATCAGCACCTAGAGCTTTATCCCCATTCAACTCTTTTAATGCCCCCAAAACTTCCTCTTCCTCAAACGGCCTCTCCAGCCAAGACAACTAGTTCCTTATGGATGAGAACTCCATACCATCTGAAAAAGGTCTTCTACTCTCCTCTTCTTTAAAACTTTCCTTAAAAGTATTCCACAAAATAGTTTCTTATGTCTCCCTCATCTTCCACCCACAATCCATTATAGTTCACCTTCTTGATAAAAGTAAACCTTCTGTGAGAGTTGCCAATCTATGAAAGAACTTTGTGTCCCCCTCCTTCAACTAAAGAGCCCTTCATTTCTGCCTCCATGAGATTTCCTCCATCTTGATTTCTTTCGGGATGCCCTCCTTTCTCTCTTCCACTTGCTGTATTTTAACTACAATATATAAGGATCTGTTGGATAGCATTTCAAGCTATTTTCTTTCCTGTTTCTGTTTCAAACTCTTTAATGAATAAAAGTTGTTTTAACAAATTTTAAACATACATGCTCAATAAAAGGAATGAAACTTTCAAGATTGGGAATTGGAAAGTGTTTCTTTATTTTAGGACAAGCTTCATAGGGTTACAATGTATAGGGACAGAGAAGAGTCTTTAGTGTGGATATCTGATGGGGGTGTGTTTTCAGTTAAGTCTGTTTCCTCTTCCTTAATGTTGCATGGAAGCAATGATGAAGTGGTGATTATTCCTTTTACGAAGGCTTGAGAGTTTATGGATCCTTCTAAAGCGCCTTTTTCTCCTGTGGAATGCTTCAAAGGATAAATGTCTCACGATTGATTTATACAATGAATGAAAACCCATATCTCAGATTTGTAAGTAATATGCACAAGATCTCAGTTAGTGTGTGTGTGTGTGTGTGTGTGTGTGTGTGTAGGGAGAAAAATACAGAACCAGAAAATGGAAAGCACACAGAAGAGACCTAAAGACAACGACAAGGCGAAGGGGACAACAACGGCACCCATCTCCCTCCTTCGTGTGTTTGACTTCATTTGTTCAGGATACCCTTCCATCAAGGACATTAAAGGTATATTTATAATTCTATTACATATGAAGGGCATTAAAGGAAAACATATTATACATATAAACAGGGCAGGGTGGCCCTAAACCCTACCCCGGCCCAAACCTGATGTTTTTTTGTTCTTTTTTCCCAAACCCGCCCCTACCCCATTTAATTACTTCCCAAACCTGTCCCAATAGGATCAGTGGTTCAGGATGGAGAGGGGCCCGATAAACCGGGAAAAATTGCCATACCTAGTGCCACCCAACTCATCTCAGCAAAACTAAATAGTTTCTGCCAGAGGTAGTAAGAAAAAGGGTAGGACAATCAATGAAAAGAGGATCTATAGTCTCATTGTCCTCCCTACACAAGTAACAAATATAGGGGCATAAACAAGTTTAATTAGTGTTACCCTTTTTGTGAACCACTATCCAAAACAAAAACTTGGCCTTGGGAGGGATTTTAGATTTCCAAATAAAAGGAGCTAGGGAGAAATCTAGAATAGAAGGATCCTTAGCCAAATAATGAAAGAAAGACCTACAAGTGAAAATGCCATTGGACTCAAGAGACCAACAATGAAAATCGGATTTAGAAGGAGACATCACTTAGAATTTGACGAAGGAGAGACATATCGGAAACTTCTCTATCCATCAAATTACAGAAGAAATTGAAGTTCCAACAGATGGACTCAAGAAAGCTCACAATGAAATCTGCCAAATCAATCAAAAATTTCTTATTTTATGGTTTTTTTTTTTTTTAATTCATTTTCTTTTGTGTTTCAAAAGACTCAGCAATCTATTTTCTTCAACATCCATACTTTTGAAACATGTTTTAAGAAGGGCATGAAATAAGCCCCAAAATAACAAGCCCAAGCTGAGGCATCATAAATAATTTTTTTCCTTCTACAAATCCTCAAGAAATTGCATCAGAATGATGATAATACACAAGTGTTATCATACCAACTTTGTCATCTATATTTGATCAAGCACAAGATGTTCATGATAATTTTCCTACAAAAGACTAAAAAATAAAATGTCACCAAGCCATGAGTAGTTTAAGGTTCATAATAACTTACTGAGTATTTATTGGAACCTATTTGTCTCTCAAAAACCCTAAAGTAGTATAGCAGATACAGTCCAAACATCAGCTCTGGCGTAGATGAAAAGGCAAGAACTGACACAATTAACTTCCAAAAGCGAAGCTTTCCGAAGATATCCTGTTACACAGAAGAAAAAAATTTGGATAAGATGCATCCTAATTATAACTTTTCAAATTTTAAAATTAATATCAGCATCTTTCACAAGAAACAATCCAAATATATTTTAAAGTCACCAAGATTACCGCATATAACACTGTCTTAAAGGTCCAATTAATGTGGATTGCTAACAAAACAATCAGCAAATTCCTTACTTTTTCTCGATTTGTTTCTTTCAAGAGAATAATTCCTGGAAAAAATTTTAGGAACATTATTTTCCATATGGCTCCATTTATGTCAATGAATATTTAAAGCAAAGCTTGGAAATATGTGTATGTCTCTTCATTTCCCATTTGAACAAAATTATCTCATTAAACAAAAATTTTATTTTGTCCTTATTTTGTCCTTCCATGCAAACAAGCTAAGCCTTGTGAAAGAAACTCTAATTATTAGTGAAAGAAGGAAAGCAAACCTCTGCTATCTAAAGTTTAATACAATCAATACAGGAGCAAAACAAGTAGTCATTGGAAAAGTGCGCACACACACACACACTCAATATATATAGAGAAGTGTTCTAGTCAAGGGTACCTGACTTTAACTAAAGTCAGCTAAGAACAGAAGCCCTTAGATTCCCATTCACTTAATGGATGATTCATCTCAAGATTCCAATCCAAGGGCTTGTGTTCTTAGCTGACTTTAGTTAAAGTCAGGTACCCCTGACTAGAACATTTTTCAATATATATATATTGTACGCATACAAACCAGCTACATTCATGCAAACAGTAATGGTTCAAAATAACCTAAAATTGATATATCTTCATTTCGAGAAGTGACAAACACTGAAAGGAATTCCCAAATTTATAAATATTTGCAATATATATATATATATATATATATATATATATATATTGTATGCGTACAAACTAGCTACATTCATGCAAACAGTTATGGTTCAAAATAACCTAACATTGATATATCTTCATTTCGAGAAGTGACAAACACTGAAAAGAATTCCCAAATTTATAAATATTTGCAATGAAGAAATATATTCTGTGATATTATAATTAAAATGCTTAGTTTAAAAAGAACCAAAAAAAAAAACTAACAATGATATTGATGCAGCCTCTTTACTAAAACTACTGTAGAAGCTACGTAGCAACAGTGATACTGTTATTTTGTTTGGATTTGCTGTCTTTTAATTAGTGTAATAGCTTGTAGCTTTAGTTTATCCAATATTAGTTAGTCAGAATCTTGTGAGTTTTTTTCAATATTGACCTTTTAAACAAAAATATATGTAAGACTGACCTTTAGGAAAAAATATTTGTAAGAGTGACCCTCTGACTCGGTCAAACATGCCACGTGGGCATGGAATGCCGAGTTGGAACAATAAACTACTGTTACAAACAGCGGTTATAGGGTTATACAATAAACCGCTGTTTGTAACAGCGGTTTTACATAAGTACAAAAAGTAAATCAGATCCCCCTTCACTTCGCGACAGAAAGAAAAAAGTAAAACCTGGTCCCCCCATCTTCTCCGACCAAGATCGCCGTTAACGGCCATTATCGCCGACCTTCCGCCATTCTCGCCGGATCAAACTGAACCCCTCGAGAGCTCGTTCAGTCCAAAGTTGGGACGAGACAGCATATTGCCTATAACGGAAGCGCTAGCGCCCACTAATTCCCCCATTAGAACCTTGAAAGGAAACTGTGAATCCACCGCAATCCTGGACCTCCATCCATTCAGAAATAGACTTATAATTCCAAGACCCTGTGATGATGATGACGGAGACGATGAATCATCAGAATCTCCACCTCCACTGTCGCCACCACCGCTGCCGCTGCTTCTGCATCCCACCCCATTTCCACTGCCATTGCCTCCAGCACATGAAAGTTGGAATTTCTGCAGCAAGTTAGGGTTAAAATGTTTGCTTGGCGAGGAGAAATGGGGATTTTTTTAAATAAGAGGAAGATGGGAAAGAAACAGCAGAGAAGTTGGGTTTGTGGGTGGAGATTGGCAACGATATGGGAAGTGGTATTGGCGGGTATTGAGAGGAGAGCAACGGAGGTGAGACATGATCACCATGTTAACTGTCGAGAGATTACTTGAAAAGGTAGCAACTGTCAGCTTCAAACTAGGCAAAAATTTTGAAGAGTGAGAAAGGGCTCGGCAAATCATTTTGGCCGCATCATCTGGTATTAGAGCACATTTTCTGATCCATTTCCATTGGATACAAGCATCAACAAATTGATTTGAAACCCTATTTCTCTTCCAGCCGAGAGACTCTATCAGTCACATGGGTTGCGCATAGTTTTAGCGCATTTAGTGGTTTTTTTTTATCTATTAAAAAAATATATATTAATTAAAAAAAGATTAAAAAGATTTAAAAAAAAAAATCCTTCACCTGATCCTTTAAACTTTTAGGTTTCAAGATCAGTTAGGCTGCCTATAAATTCATTTCACTCACAAACTAGAATTTCCATGCACCAAGGAAACCCTGGTACAAGTTTAGTGGAGAAATGCATGTCCCCACCAACATGAATTTCAATTTTGATAGGTTTGTAAATAGGTATAAATTGTGCATTGATATCCAAAATAGTGAATCAACCGAGACCTTTATGACCCACATAGAAAAGAAATTTTGAACCAGGTTGAAGAGCCCTAAAATGCCAAAAGAGTGAAACTAACGAGATTGGCAATAAAGATTAAATCTCGACTCAAGTTAAACCTACATAAAACACAAAACCCACTTCCACTTCCATTTATTGTACACAAATCTGTTGTTGTATAATAGGTTGTTGTGGTGTGTCAATCCTTCAGTGGAGTTATTCATCACGTGGCAAATATACAATTTTCCCACATTGAGATTAAAGTTCAAACCATGCTTACATTATGCATTAAAAACCCAAATAGTGAACCCCTCGAGATCATCGCAAGTACAAACATCAAAAAACAAAGAAAATAACAAGTGGAGAATAGAGTTGCAATCTAAATTCAGGCTTTACCTACATAAAATCACAAAACCCGCTTCCAATTACACCCTAGAGAAATCTAAAAAACTAACCCAAAAAACTATAGAGTACCTGATATGATAACCCGAGCTTGCTAGAACGGCCTTGGATCCCGAAAAAGACGGTGAATAGAGCACAGGCGATGACGAACGTTCTCGTGACAGGAGCATTGTCTGTGACGGAAGAAGAATCAGAATACAGTTATCAAGAATTGCAGAGAAACGGATAGAATCTAGTAAAAGGTGTATATGCAAATTGAATAAAGTAATTGTGTGATATTTTTCAGATGATGATTTGTGTGGAAGGGGAAGAAATTACGCACTGAAACCAGATGGGCCGCCGTTCATCTTCGCAGTGAAGGAAGCAACGACCTTCTTCTTGTCTTGACGGGGGTTTTGCGCTCTCTCTCTCTCTCTCTCTCTCCCCTTTTTTTTCTCTCTCTTTTTTTTTTTTTTCCCTAATAAGAGGAGTTGGTTCTTGGTACGAGGTACAATAGACTTTTTTGGTTGTGCCATGGACATTAATGTTTGAAATCGATTTTCAGGCCCACTTAATTTTCATTTTACTTTGGTGCCTTTTTTTTTTGCATTTCTTGATAAAATTCTCTGTTTTTTTTTTTTACATTCTTTTTATAAAATTTAATCTTGACCTTGCCTTATCCATATCATGCCAATATCACTATACTATAAAAAAATATCTATGTATAATTATTTCATAAATTTTTTATAAACTTATTATAATTTATGAAAGTACAAAAAATTCCATCTTGTTTTTTTTTTTTTTTTTTTTTGATAAGCAAGAATTTATTAATCCAAAGCAGGCAGAGCCCGAAAGAACAAAGAAATGAACCAAAGGCCACAAAAACCTAAGGAAAAACGGACAACACCTCCATCTTGAGTGAGGCCTCTAAATAGAATTAGAGCATGTTTGGGAATTTTGAAAATTGGTTCTGTCCAATTATGATATCTTTCAGCTATGTAGTTTTTATGTAAATCAGCTTTTAGTTAGTTTGAAAAAAACTATGTTTATGCCTTATTTTCTGGACATGGTTGAACTGATTTACAAAAATAAAAAATAAACTTACCAAACAGTACTGAATAAAAACTACACAAGTGTATTCTCAGTTCGCTAGATTTTTAAGTTTGCCGTACAGCCCCGTAGAGTCATCATTAGATAAGGAATTGTATGAGAGTTGTTCCCTATGAAGTTGGTGGCAATCGCGCGAGAGTTTCTTCCTATGAAGTTCGTGGCCAACCTCATTAACTAGGATTAAAACATGCGTGCCAGCTAAACTTTTGCATATCGTCTCTTTTGATGGAGTGACTAACAACACTCTTTAACCTTTGACTAGAGTGTGTGAGTAAATTATCTTCTTTTTCTTCTTCTATCTTGATTGTCTTTAAATTAAATTAGTTAGAAATCACATACATAATGATGTAATAAGCGTATCAGGTTCATTCCATAATAATGGCTTAAAGATTTGGGTTTTATAGCATTTTGGGTACATTTATGAGTTGTATCAAGTGATGATGATTTTGAAACAACTCGGTTGGGTGCGAAAATTCCAAAGGTAGAAACAGCAATTCCCTTAATCCCTTGTACTTGTTATTATGGCAAACTCTACAAAACTCCGAAGTTTCACAATATTTATAAATTTTAAAATTAGACTAATAAACTTTAAAACTATTCAACGATATTGCTCGTAAAGTCCAATGGCTTAATTTGTAGTCTAGTGTCATGTATTCCTCCTTCAAGGAATTATCCTCGGCTTCTCGAGTTCACCATATGAAAGCACATTGAAATTCATTTATTGGAATTAAGTAAATTTTGGGTAGGATAATTCTCTATTGTCTATCTTTTTTCACTAATGAAAAGATCACAAAATATGGCCAAAAAAAAAAATCACAAAATAAAGTGTAACAATTTAGGGCGCTTTTGGATAAGCTTCTACTTCCTTTTTTTTTTAAAAAAAGTAATAAAATAGAAATTTTTTATATTTTTTTGTAATTACTTTTAAAAGTTGAGGAAGCTAACAATTTCTTAATACCTCAACTTTTTAAAGTAACTATCAAATTTTCACACTCAAAACTTTTATCTTTTTACTTTTAAAAGTAAAAAAAAGGAAGTAGAAGCTTATCCAAACGGGTCCTTAATAATTTAAATAGTTATTTATTTAATTTAAAAATTTTTGGAGTCTCGTTCAATTCCTATAATTTAGGACAATTCTGAATTTTGCATAATTTGCTATTATTATTATTTTTTGGTGTTAATTCTAATATTGGTATCATTGTCATCATTGTTAGAGCATCAGCAGCAGTGTAGGTAAAGCAAAAGCCAAAGCTAAAAACCACCATTTTTTGCTAAAAATGGTCCGCAGCAGTGTAGGTAAAGCAAAAAATTTTTTTGCTCAATGAACAGTTGGGAGCAAAAATTGGCCTCTTTTTGCTACGTCCTGTTCATCAAGCAATAATCTCCCATTTGTGCAAAAACCCCTTTTGCCCTCCAAATAAGACCGTTGGAATCACATCAACTCAGCTTTCTCACCAATTTTCTCAGCAACCAAACATGACAGAATGAAGAAAAAAATAATTCCATAGACCAAACAATGTTCTCCCAATATTCATCCAACAATCATCCACCAAACATATATAACATTGAAAATAAATCAAAAAATGAACAATAAAACTCAAAAAAAAAGTGGATCGAAGCTCTTACGGTACAGTTTCTCGCCAGCAGAAGACGTTGTGAGAATCCAAGTTTTCATTTCTTCTTCCTACAGTTTCTCGCCAACCAAACGGGTCCTTATGGTGAGCATTTGATTGCTTGCTGAGAAAACGAACAAGACGCCGGATCTTGACAGACGGCGAGGTCGACCGGAGAGAGCTAGTGATCGGACATGGAACTTCTCACCGTCGGCCAGCCATGGAACCTTCGAGAAGACGGGACCTCATTGCGCAACAGCTGAAATGAGGGTTTCCCCTCCCTTTTTTATCAAATGTTTCCAATTATACCCTTCAATCCCCAAATTGAATCCCAATTTTGCCCTTTCAACGGTCATTTTTCAATTTTTCAATTAAATCCCAATTTTTCTATGAAGGGTATGTGAAGTAATTGAAAAGTACTTCATGAGGGTAAAAGTGGAAGAAAATGGTTTAGCTATTCTGTTTTAGCTACACTGCTGTGGGAAAAAAAATTTGGCTAAAAGCTTAATAGCAAAAAACCACTTTTTGGAGCAAAATTTTAGCTTTAGCTATTCTGTTTTAGCTACACTGCTGTGGATGCTCTTAGTAATCTAAAGCTAAATCTATTCCTACTACACTTTTTGTGTTTTCAATGTCACATCCAATGTGATGCTTGCCCCAACAGATAGAAGAGTGATGGGTTACATGATGGAAACTTTTAAGCATTTTGGATAAATATTCCCATTTTTGTTAACAAGTCCTCCATACACCCACATTTTAGGGGAAAAAAATATAATTCTATTGCCATCTAATAGATTGTTAGTGGCACCAAGTTGCTAGCTATACTCACCATTAAAATTTTAAAATATACTTTTTACTACTTGCATCCTCCATAATACCAAAAATATTAAAAAAATCAATCAATTCTAAAACATTTATTTCTTTCAAAACTAATATAACATATATATATATATATATATATCTATCTATCGTGGAAGGATCTCATGGTAAGTTTTAGTGGATTTTGGGTCTCATGGTACAAAATTTAGATTAGTAGGGGGTTTGGATAATCTTCTCTCCTATTTTTGAACAAA
This sequence comes from Hamamelis virginiana, assembly GCA_017140935.1. NCBI lineage: Eukaryota > Viridiplantae > Streptophyta > Magnoliopsida > Saxifragales > Hamamelidaceae > Hamamelis > Hamamelis virginiana. The sequence goes on from JAESVK010000766.1 coordinate 289,797, forward strand.
AAAGTTCCAATTGACCATCCAACTTGCCCATATTCTTATTAGTTTTTTTAATTTTACCAAATGATAGGAACATACTCCTGTCCCAAACTAGCATAATATTAACAAAGGAGTATCGATGCGCTTCTATGTATTCAAATTCAAGACTTGTCCCTTGAATGTGGGGATACATATCACTAAATCAATAACTCATTGGCCTATATTATATTCTTATTAGTTGGTTAACTATGTTTTAAAATTATATATTATCCCCAAGCATCTTAAAGTACCCCATTTATTATTAACCATCCCAAACTAAGCACTAGCTTATCTTATCTGACATATGCAATGCTCCTTCTAGGGCTAGACTCTAAGACACCTTTTGTGAGGGAAATTAGTGTGCTGATAATGCAGGAGCATTTCCTCGCTGGAGTAGGGGGGCCCTAGGGGTAGGAGGCCCTTACTTGGGGCCTAAGAGATCTCGATCAAGACGCTATGATCTATGGGATAAAGGGATTTAATCTCACGCTTCTATCAAGTGCGGCTTTTGAAAATATTAGTTAGGTCCTTGTATCAAATGGTATAAGAGTGGGGAGGTCTCGTGTTCGAGTCTCCTCACTGGCGTGGGTAGATAGTGTAGGAGCATTTCCTCGCTGGAGTAGGGTGGGCCTAGGGGTAGGAGGCCCTTACTTAGGGTCTGGGAGGTCTCAGCCGAGACACTAGGATCTATGAGATAAAGGAATTTAATCTCACAAGCACTCCTATCAGTTGCGGCTTTTGGGAGTATTGGTTAGGTCCTTGCGTTAATTGATAAAGCTGGCAAGGATGGGAATTGAGCTTAATGTTTCTTTTTACTTCATTATATTCCCCTTCCTTGAATTAAGGATGTACTGTTAGCTGATTCACACTAGCTGTATTAAATAGTCTATTTTCCAACATGAAAGAAACTTAGCTTAATGTTTTTTTTTTTTTTTGTTTATATACCCATGAGACCTGACATAAGTAATTTTCAAGGGGGCTAATAATTTTTACCCACTAGTCCTTGACACAAGTATTTTATAAGGAGGGCTAACAATTTCTTCGCATTTCTAAATATGCAGATAATTCATTCTTGTTCGATGAAGAAAAAAAAGATTCTAAAGCAAACAGAATGGGATTCTAGAGTCGTCCTTCGATCGTGAAATGGGATTAAGTCAGTTTGTAGGGCTAAGAAATTTCAAAAAGTAGATTGGTTTAAACTTTAAATCAACTCACTAACCACACATTTAAAACTCAGACTGGTAAGTACTATTAGGTAGTTTTCATGGCAAAATTACATCTTGTGAAATAATGTTACACTGTATTTGCATCCATTCAAGGCCTTTGCATGTTAAATGTTGTCACCTTATCTTCTTCATCTATTGAGATCCACTTCTGTGACTATATATATATATTCTATACATTCACAGTTCAACAAGAAGAATAAGAAGAAGGGCATCTTTACAGAGCATTCATAAGTATGAATGGAAAAAGGGTTGTGAGGATATTATTCTACAACTTGGGTTGGCCAGAGTCGCCTCCACATTGAGATCTCTTCCTCATTGTAGAGCTTTCTGATTCCTCCATAGAAGCCATCGACTTCGTTGCCTTCTTCCCTATGGTCCTTTCTGTTTACCACCGCTCGTCTCCATCGTGAGCCAGGTGTGTAGTGGTTGAACTCCAGTATCACCTCGTCTGTCAGCATGATGAGTTTATTGTGAGAAACTTAACTAAAAATTGCAGTAACCCCTTTACGTTCACATGTAGATATATAGACAAAAGAGACTGATAAATTGATCGACTTGAACCCAGGAGATCCTAGAAACCAGAGCTATGATATCATGTTAGACTATCACTTAATCTCAAAAGCCTAAGCGGTATATGAGAAATGGACCAACAATGTATATTGAGCAAAAATCACAAACCCACTAACCCCATGGAAAGAAGATGGAAAAGTGCTGCTGCTGCTATTATATTATAACAAGAGTGGGTTGGGGTTATTAACAATGAAAGTGTGGGAGATCGAGTTCACAAGAAAAATAATGGGATAGATTCTTATTTTGATCAACAAAGCTAATCCAATGCCAACTGTGTATATGAAAAAAAAAAAACAAATGAATATAATGGAGCACATGATTCAGTAGGTGCCCTGAGGAGATAACTAGAAGATAGTAGAGGAAATGAGGTATAAAACCTAGAGTTTATCTCAGCTTTCTATGTATAGATTACAGCCAAAAAGAGCATCTACTCTAGATAGAAGTTACAATTCATTTTAAAACCAAGCACAAGCATGGAAATCATTTGTCTTTGGAATCAAGGTTTCAAACAAGGGCTATCATACTTTCGTCCCCTTTGTGTCGAATGGCTCGTATCCATTTGGCATCAGAAACAACACTCATGTTTATGAATTGCGATTACAAGTTTTTTTGATATAGTAAAAATTGTACATAGGGATGAAAAATGGTCAAAACCCCTGTTATGTTAATAAAGTTTTGGCTTCTATGATTTCGGTATCAGACAACTCTTATTTAAGCTCAATACCAACACTCCGTGTTGGTGTCACTGTAATATAGGGTATAGACAAAAGAAAAATTCTAAACTTCAAGCTCAATCACTCTGGAAGTAGAAATTATGCATAAAACTTCATAAAAACTTAGACTTAAAAAAAAAAAAAAAAAAAAAAAGAAGTATAGAAACATGGAACAAAGTATTCAGCATACATGCAATAAATGTAATTAGCAACACAAAAAAAAGTTATATTAACACAATCTCTAATCTGAAACACTTTATTTTAGAGATTCCTCAAATTTATATTTATGTCCACTTTGATCAATGGGCACAAACATGGGAATCCAGTCTTGCTTCAATACAGAGATTATGAAACTTGTTCAAGCATACATAACTACATATATGTACATGCATAGAAAAATAGATGGATAATTACATACATACAAACACAGAAATATATAATCGCGCGCGCGCGCGCACACACACGTATTTCTGTGTTTTTAAGTGTGTTTATTTGGAAGGAACATAATGTATTGTCTTCAAAAGTTGAGTCAAAATATGCTAGCAACAACAATTAACAAAATAATATGCATCCTTGAGGATCAATGCATCATAAATTTGAAGTTAATGAATAAAGTAATAAATCAATAGTAAGTCCATAATAAAAAGGAATAATAACTTTTGCTTATGTTTGAAGTAAAGATGAATCTGTTTGTAAGTCTTCAAACTGGTATCGGGCACATTAGTCAACAATGTCCAGCACATCAAGCATTAACATGAAAATAGTGTCCTAAATACTCTAGGCTATGTTATCTGGACCCTTTTTTCGCCATGGAATACCCATGTTGACACGACATGACAAGGGGACGGGTACTCCTAATGAACAGTTAAAAAATAATAGAGAATCTTTGGAACGTTGACAAATCAAACACATGTACATACATTCACACCCGACACCTGCGCCCAAGTCCATGTAACATAGACTATAGGTATATAGGACGATTTTATGATTTCTACCATAATCTTTTGTCTATTGAGAACGAAATAGCAATTTTCCCATTTCTCCTCTGCAGTTCAAGTTCAATGTAAAAAGTTCAGATGTACTGCTAAATATAAGATGATTTCCTCACCACTATTTTGACAATGGCAGTGATTTTCATTCCCATCACATGATTCTAAGTGACCAACGACACCATACCACCAACCTGCAAATTCATCCAGCACAACTTATTATGTTGTTCATCTAAATGTAAGAATTAGAATATTTTATGACCAGTCTTACAGTACCAATGTACAATTATTTTACATCAAACACATAAGAGTTTCAAAACAAAGTCAAAATTCCACAAAGGGGTAAGCAGTTGTTAAATCCTAGAGCTAGAAATAATGGGTTATAATAGTTCAAAAACATACCATAAGGGAACTCTTTGTTTCTTCTCCACTGAATCTCAATATGATCCCCAGGTTTTAAATCATTTAAGCAATCAGAGACATGAAGAACATGTGCAGGAATATCGATTGGTGGTGCTCTTAATCGATCCCAATGTATACCATCCTCTGTTGTCTGCCGCCCATGTGGTGAGTATCTGAAATACAGAAATCTATTTAAATATCAGTCTAGATATCATCTACAATCTCAGTTAGAACTCAACTTCTAATTAAACACTACAAAAACTTGAATTGGTTAAAATTTTTAAGTGTTGAAAGTTATGAACTTTCTGGGAATTGAATAAAATTTTCAAGGTCTCTGAACTTAAAGCTGATAGATACACAAGCATAGATTAGAGAAAATTCAATGAGAATTATTATTATTATTATTATTTTTTAAAGAATGTCATTGTTTCTTTTACCTTGCTTGAAAGGTGTTTGTGCGCGAATCATAGCTAAGTTTGGCATCATAACATGATAGCATAAAGCCAGCATGTCCACCCTGCAACCCCAAAAAAAAAAGAGAAAAGAAAGGATTTCATTGAATTGTTTGACAACAGAAGCAGCAAAATCAACAGCAGATTAATTTTTAGATAGTAAAAACTACAATTTCAACAAGAAAAAGTGTCAATCAAAACAATTATAATTGAATATACATAGTTGCAGCTGATACCTCGCGGTTATAAACCTGAGCTGGGAACCAGAACTTGCCACTCTCAAGAGAGAGATACGAAGCCATGATCGAATCAACCGGTAAAGAACTTCTTGGTTTGCTATTACTTTCCAACTTTGGTCCAATCCATGAAAGAGGCCAGATGCTAAAAACAGATCCAAACAACCCTTTTGGTTTGCTTTGATCCAAGTGGTTTGCTCTCTCTCTAGAAGCAATATACCATTGCCATTCTCTATAAGCTGCATCGCCAATCAATCTACCCCATTTCTGCTTCATGTGTTTCTCCCAGAGATGATCACTTCTACACCTATCCCTCAAAGAACTACAAACTTCTGCCATATTACACAACCCAGCTGGTGAAAGCTGCTCAAGAATACATTCCAAGGTCAGTTCAGGTAAATCCAAGAGAGAAATCTCCTTTTCCTCCACTACATTCTCTACCTTTGAACTAGGACTTATATTCTTCAATGGCAAGATCATCAAAGGAACTTGTAATAAATTAATAGCAAGCTTACTTCTTTGGAGCCATGAGACAAGAAAACCTGATAATTCTGCCCAAAACCAGGGTGTCAACAGTCTCATCTCTCTTGGCTTAAGAGACATAGACTTAGAAAGAAGGATGAAAGAAAAACAAGATATCAAGAAGAAAAGCATTGGGTTGAGGGAGTTTTCAAATGGTTGGATTAGAATTTGGCATCAAAACAAGAAAACAGATGAGTAGAGGGAACAATTGTGAAAAAGGCAATGGTGATTGCAACCACATATATGAAGAAATATATTTTATTTTTTTAGGACAATGAAAGATATGTTGTTTTGTTGAAATCTGTAGAGGGTGTTAATTGGGCTTTGGCTAATTTGTTTTTAAAAGAGGAATGGCTGTAGACACCACAACCGACAAGCTTTGATTACTTATAGTTGAGACACCACCACACAGAAGAAAGAACGAACACAAAGGCTGCATCTCAAGTTTTAAAAAGTTATCAGATACATTGAATTTTGCAGCACTGAGAGAACCTAACTGTACTTGCAGTGGGGGACAGCTGTTAGATAAAAAGAATAGAAGATTATAGAAGGAAATAAGAATAAAATCTAATAAACAGTTTTGTTAGATATAAACCTAATGAGAACACTGACCATATAAAAAATATGGATCTTAGGATCTAGATTGATAAACCCATGTGTCCAAATCTATGAACTGTGGGATAAATAAATAAGCTGAAAATCCTTGGAAATGATAGAGAGAATGCATATGGGTGGGTTTATATCAGTCCAAATGAACCTCAATTAGGTTGATCAGACACTTCTAACAGCCAAAACAGATCAACCCAGATTACCCAATAGCTTAAAAAATGCAGAAAAACAAAATTTGCAGAAGAAACATAAAATATTGATGAAGATGAGATGAACTTGAACTGGGTCCTTCTCAGTTCATCCAAATATTTATCAACCACTCTCTCTCTCTCTCTCTCTCTCTCTCTCTCTGTTTCTCTATCTCAAGAAGAGAAGAAAACAAGAACAAGGACTAGTATCTGAATGATGGGCTTTGGGGGTTTAATCATTAAATTGAAGGGGCACTTTTATGGTGGGTGTCAAAGTGATTTGGCACAACACCATAAAAGCTCCAACTGAACTTTGCCTAACCTGCACCAAACTTCAACACCCCCCAACAGACCACCACACAGCATGCAAATTACAGATAAATTTCACCCTCAACTAAAGAATGAGAATGTGACCTGTCACAAGGCCAATCAGAGAATGCCATTGGTCGTTAAAAAAGAGATGTGGACTCTGTCTTTACCTTGTTCCTTGTGATCCTTCCGATGTTAATTTCCCCTTCTATGTTGTTTTCATGCACTTCTATGTTGCCTCCTTTCTCTTTGATATTTTTATTTTTTATTCTTTTAGGAACCTCCAAAGTTCAAAGGGGTAGATAGGGTGGGTATAATTTTAACCTTCAAGAGAATTTCTTATTTTTTATTTTTTAAGGCAAATACATTCATTTGGCATTTGACAATTTAATTGTGAACGCGATGTGTGACTTCACAAGCTGGTTACATAAATATTTGAAAGAAGCACCATTACATAAATATATATATTTTTTTTCAAGTAAGTTGTGTTTAGGTTATTAGAATCTGACTAATTTTCGCTCCCCACGTGAGACCACCATTTCATGGGATCGTATAATATATGTCCGAACTATTAGCCTACTTGGTAGCTAGCCAAGAGAGTTTAGTTGGTTTCGAACTTAGAGTGTCTGGGTTTACAGCTTACCCCTTTGTCGTCAGGCCAATAGACCAAAATATGCCGTGAGAGCTACTAAACGAACCAAAATTTTGACCTTCAAAATAAATGACAGTGCTACTAATATGGCAATATCATGTATGTATACCACTACAATAAACATATTAATGGCTCACGTGACATGTCAAATTAGCTGTCAACTCTATTATACGAAATGATATAACAATTAATGTAACATTGTGTATTGATCGCCACATCTTTTTAGTATCAAAAAGATAATTAAATTTCGACCCATTTAGCATTTTCTATTTATTATTATACTATTCTGTGGAAGCCAACATTCAAACCCTATCCCACACAACATACCCCACAAGGTATGTGACAGAATTTCCTTTAGAACAATTATGGCATTGCAGTAGAGGAAGTTGTTTGAATTAATGATGTGGGACTTGGAGTTCAACTGTTGTTGGTGAACATTAATGAGAAAAAACAAGACTAAAAAGCAATCATAATTTATTTGTCAATTCAAATTGCAATTAATGGTAGGTCGTAAATTTAAAATCATATATTATCATGTATTAGTTTGTCACGTAACACAGATTAGTTGAACAACGTACCTTGGGTATGTAATGGCCAATTCAAACTCTAATTACAATGACAAGGGCTGCAGACATATTGTCAACCATATGATGACAGCATGCCTCTCTCTCTTGCAATCTAAGAGGGACCGCACCCTATTAATTTAATAACCAAAAATAGGTGAAGGACCACAAACAACACTTGAAAACTCCACCCCCCCCTAAATATTATTGTCTCAACAATAAAAGCTTTGTGTTTTGTGTGCTTAACAGTTGTCTCAATATGCACCCAAAAATTAAAAAAATTAAAAAAATTAAAAAACAAGAAACTCATGTTTTGAGAAGTTATGGACCTGTTTACTTTGTAAAATTTTTTGCAATTTTCATTTTCATTTTCAATAAAAACAGAAAACAGCCTAAAAAACGCGTTTCCTTTTAAAAAATGAAAACTATTTTCAAGAAAATGAATTCAGTTTTTAAGAAATGTGAAAACATCAAAAATACATTTTTTGTATTTTCACGAAACTGAAAATAAGGATTATATCGTGACAATGCTTATAACCATAGAAAAAAAATATGTAGACTAACTGTAAAATAAAATAAAAATAATAATAAAACATATAGAGATAATAAAATAGTTTTAGTAAATGCATTTACACTATTTTTAGATTTTGAAAACAGTTTTAATTTTTGCAAAGTAAACACATTTTCTAAATTTTAAAAACTGAGAAATGAAAACTGTTTTTAAAAAATTTTCATAGAAAATAAAAATCATGAAGTAAATAGGGCCTATGTTTCTTAGAGTAGCTAGGGCTTTGTTATCATCCTTTTTATAAGGGCTCTTATATTTTTAAACTATTTTGAACATGTAGAATGTCATCATATTTATTTATTGAGTCTGTCGTATTGATATAAATTTAATAAAGAATATATTAAAATAAGTTTACGTATTCGGATTAAAGTTGACAGAAAATTTTGTTTCAACATGAAAAACTTTAATCAGTGCATATGATCAAATTACAAGATATTTGAATGTGGCACTTAGAGGGTCCTCTCTCTAACAGTATAACACACGTCTTGAAATACTTGCAACATTCTTGAAATATAGAAAATTATTCAGTAAGCTTAACAAATCACCCCTTAAAACATATCATTCTTCATTTACGATCACTTGACATGTGTTATGTATCTAAAGGGCGTATTTAGTCAGTTCAATAAATAATTTCTCCAAAATAAGGGAATAACTTGTCAATACACCAATAAAAATGCTCTTATATATAGTACCAATATGAAAGAGTGACTTTATTCAAATTGAGTACTTAAAAAGGAGTCGAGATTCTCTATCCCGTCTTTATCCCTTTTGAAAAAATTTATCTTGAAAAGTCTATTCTTAAAAAAATATCCATGATTGGATTTTTAAAGTGGGCTTTTGTGAAAGGGGATTGGAGATGGGGATAGAGGATTTGCACTCCACTAAAAGGATTACACGCGTACATGCCACTCGAGAAAACTGAATAACAATAGTGAAAAGGGATTGATTCATGTTAGCCAACTACATGTAGTTGAAATTGAAATGATTGAAGCTAAGCATATACTTTTGGCAAAAATAAAAAATCAGCTTTACCAAATGTACTACTAGCCTAAAAAATTTAGATCTATTTGAAAATTTTGAAAACTGGACTACGCTGAGATAGTTTTAACTTTTAAGTAAACTAATTCACAATTGATTTGGAAAAAAAGGTACAAAATCAAAACTACACTAAATTTATCTTTAATTGGTCATAATTTTATATTTGCTAAATAATCCCTTTTTATATAAAATTAGTATACCTTTTTTTTCCATTTCAAGCCATAAGGAAACTAAAAATTTTGGTCATTTTGATGATTCATTAATGAACTTTTCCATTTTCATTGAATATTGGAGCTAGGCATTTTGATCACCCTCTTGCAAGCATGGGGAGCTCCTCCTTTTTCATGCCTAGCTTGTGTTTGTTTTTTTTCCTTATTGGGGGTTGGGTCCTCTGAAATACAACTTTCAAGTACCAATTAAACCCCACCCCAGCCACTAACATGCTCCTCCTTTTTTTCCTTCATGGGGAGCTCCTCCTTTTACAATTTATTAAGTGAGTGACATGAACGTAGATGACCCACTAACATGATCACATGACCAGTAGTATCTTAATACAACGTAAACATGACCCCTGTCACTAACATGCTCCTCCTTTTTCAACTTCTCTTCCTTTTCTCTTTCTCACAGGATGATTTGTATCTCTTCTTCTTTTCCGCTTTCTTTCTCTAAAAATCTCCATCATATTCTCATTCTTTTTTTTTTTTCTATTTTTTTTTTCATTGCTTCACTAGTTCTAGAGAAATCTGACAGTCTCTTATTCTTTCTCTTGCTTTATTTCTCCATTCTATATGTTTCTAGAAGTAACCATAGTTGAAACTTCTAGAATCATTGGTGAAAACAGACTTATTGAAGTTCGTTTATAATTTCAAAACAATTCAAGTTTAGGTAGCTATAACAAAATAATTGCATTGAATTTAATTTAACCATCTTGGCATTAATGATAAACCTAAAAATTTGTATTGGAAATAAACCCTAAAACATATGTTTGAAGAAAAGAAGGTTAATCAAAAACTTAAATTAAAAACCCTTTTTGTTGGTAGAATCCTCTCACATGATCGCTTGATTGTCTATGGTCCTAAGGGTATTGGGGTTATTAATAATAAGGTTTCTGTAATCGTTAAGAAGATGGAGAAGAGATGGTGAGTGTGGAAATAAATTTAGAAATATTTATTTATGTATTATTGTCCTTAACAGTAATTTTATAAGGGATAAAATTAAAATAATTTTTTTTTTTACTAATTAATGGGTATAGAGAAACGTTTTTTTTAGGGTGCAAATAGAATCACCCTTAAAGTAAAAGCGAAATTGATGAAAGCAAGTTACCACAGTGACTTAACATAGTTTCCACACTAGGTAATGATAATTTAGTTCCTATATTTTATTGGGATCATTAGCCTTATTAGGCTTTAAAAAGTTTGCATGATATAATTAAATTAGGCCCATGTATAAGAATATTGGAGAAGAATCATGGAGATTGATGGAGAGTCTTCAAACATCCACCAACATCACTATACAGATTAAATTTTTATATTGTCCATAGTTTTGTCCTGTCCCCCACCCACATCCAAAACCCTAGTACCTAGCTGTAGATTAGACCAAAAAGAACGGCTTAAAGAGAATCTTAAAGAAATTAAAAAAAAAAAATGTTACTTTTGCTTAAAAAAAATTATGATTCTCCAATACACATAACAATGATACATATTTATTTATTTATTTATTTTTATGTGTCTTGAGAAGAATTCATATAGGCTTTTGGGGAATTAAGAAATCAAAAAGGAGCTTCAAGCCACAACCTAGGAATTGCTCTTCTTGTTTTTCTTAAATCTCCCACCCCAAATTCAAAGATTCATATCCAAAATTTCTAGCGGGTAAAAGAGAAGAGATATCATTAGATTACGGGGACTAATTATTAGTATTGTAGGAACCATTTTTCCATCCATAATCCATCAAGGGTCTTAAGCCAAATAAGGCCCCAAGTAGGCCTTACAAGCATCTTGCTTGTTTTGCAGACATGACAAGGTAATATTGACTTCACCCAAAAAGCTTACTTCCCCAATAAAATTTTATGGGGAAGACAAACAAGCCATTACAGCTTGATGGACACAAAGGTGGCTGACAGCAGCCACCTTCTAAAGACCTCAATGCTTCATAGGGCATGGAGCCTCATGCCATGACACAGGCCACAAGAGACCTCACCTATTTAAGGAAGAGCCCTCCATATATAAAATGAGGTACGCAATTTCTCTCAGAAACCGTAGTTTCAGTTATTCTATTATGCCAAATACTGACTTTGGCATCGGTGACATCGGAGCATTCTTAGGAGAGCTCCACACTGGAGCACAGTTCCGCAGCTTAGCTCCAAAACTAAGAATCCAGCCTGTTCAAGTACAAATCTAATCGGTACAGCTACGCAATCAGGGAAATAGAGGAGGAGAACACACGAAACTCCATTTATGAAGTGAAACTAGCTGTCTGAAATGTTGATTCCTCACAAGTACATAAAAATCAATGATTCTTTCATACAATTTTTGTACGCATCTAATTAATCCTTAAAATGAGGGCAATTTTGTTCTTTCTTAAGAGTTTTGTCCTTGAAAAATCAAGGAATGCCCAATCTACCAAGTGGATTATGTGTCCAATTCAAATAATAATAATAATAATAACAATAATGATGATGATAAAGAAGTGGATTATGTGAAATATGAATTAGGTGTACGTGGCAAGGGACACTTTAACTTATCATTGGTCTAAGAAGAAAGTCATTTAGATTTTGATGCTCCAAATCTTTAATGCACTTGTACTTTTTTGTGAATATGAAACTCTAAGAAGAGCACTATTTTCTTTAAGAACCCCACCATTATTGGGATTCAAGGGGAAGAGTTATGTCAACATTACTGCTTGGAATCCACGAAGGAAGAATAAATAAAAGAAACAAATCCATGAGGGGTGGGGGCTAATTGAAGGGTTTCTTAAAAAGCCAGATAAGTGGAGTTCTACACTCAATGAGGTTTAATCATTAATAAATAAATAAACAAATTAATAATTCAATCAATGAAGTATAGGTTTTGGGATTAGGTGGGTCTTAATTCAGCTTTTTAGGATTCTATATATATGCATGCAAGTGGGGAACATGGTTTAATATCGGAATATCCAAATAGGGGTAAAACTACCACCCACTCTATTACCTAGATTGTGTAAATAAAAGTCTGACTCTAACTTTATATACCAGTAACAGCTAACTGCTAATTATATTGATATTTACGTCAGGTGCACCTGATGCAAGCTGCATAAGGTGATTCTCTTTAGAGATAGTGTATTATATTTTGTTAAACTGACTGTTGGATTAGAAACTCCTCTTATGTATGTCATGCATGCCAAAAATCAAAGTGATCCGACAGTTGGTTTTTGAAAAAAACATGCAGTGAAAAATGGTGACATTATGAAGAACAAAAAAATCACAGTTTTTCACAGCGATATTTTTGAAAAACCGACCGTTGGATCATTGTGATTTTTGACAGGCATGGCATACATAAGAGGGGTATCTAATCCAACGGCCAGTTTTTCAAAATATGATCCACAACTAGCTCTAAAGAAGATCATCTTATGCAACTTGCATCTAGTGCACCTGACTTTAGCATTCTTACACACACGAAATAAAGATAGTGCTTCTTAGCTCCTTTCTTTTCCTAAATAGTGCATCTTTATAGTGAGATGACATTCCTACTGTTAGTAAACATAAATTTAGAAAGGTGATTAAGAACATCATCACTGTTCAATGTTCAAACCTGTTTAGAAAATCAGAAACTTGATTCACTATTAATTTTATTTTAAATATTTTTTTAATGCAGCTAATGTTACTCCTCTACAGCCAAAATGGAATCTTTGTCCAGCAAAAATTTTGTCAATTTTGATCCCCCAAATCTTTTGGTGCACTTAAGATTGTGCTTTTTTTTTCTTCTTCTTTTTTTTTTTTTTTAAATAAATAAATTGTATTTAACCTTCTTTTAAGTTTGGCTTATTGTCATTCTCTTATATATTTTTTTACCATAAGATACCCTTATAGTAATACCTACTAAGAAAATGAGTGAAATCAATAACAAAATGCATATTTATATAGAGAGAGAGTAGTGATAAAGTCCACATATGTGCACGGCTGAGCTAGGATTTTTTTTTTTTTGCCAAATGATAACAACCTATCCCTAAATTAGCAAATGAATATCGATGCAATTTTCATATGCTCAAATATGAAGTCTCTCTCCCTTAAAATACTATAGAGTATTTTCAATGTATTCATATCATTTGATATGTCAATGCCAAAATTTTGCACCTTAAATGATACCAAATGGATGAGTGCCAAATTTTATCACACATGTGCTCTAACGATATGGTACAAATGACAATTGTCATTTGAGATACCAAATTTGGCTACCTTATATGCCTATTGCCAAACTTTGATACCTCAAATGATACACCTTTGGAGCAATTTATTTAGGTGTCAATGCTAAATTTTGACAATGGTAGATCAAATGGTGTACCATTAAAGATGCTCTTAGACAAACATGTCATTTGCTATGTAAGGCACTTAAAAAGTCATTAATAATATCAAATTTAATCTTATTAAATCTATAATTACAAGTGTCTAACCATATTTTTACCCTAAAAGAGATAGTTAGATGAGAGAGACTCAAAGACCCCATCACGTGTGACCTAAATACCCATTAAATTTAAATTTCTCTACTTTTTAAAAGAATATTAAAACTTTAAAACTCAAATTAAAGTTTTAAAGATTTTTCACAAATAACATAGTAGGGTTTTAAAAATATTTTAAAATTTTAAAATTTTTGAATTAACATTTAAATGTTTTAAATTTTAGGTGTGCCCCCAGAGTAAATCCGCCCATGCATATGTGGATATAAGTTATATTCACATGAAAGACTATAAATCATTGTGTGATACATATTTTGAAAAACTGATCATTAAGATACTGTACTTATGAATGTTATCTCTGCAAAATATCATATTGATCCAACAGTCGATTTTTCAGAAATATTATTGAAAAAAATTGTAACAATTTTGGACGTTCACAGTTTTTCCTAACTTTTTTTTGAACATGAAATATATTTTTTTCAAATAAAAGTTACTTAGACCATCAGGGGTATTATTATTTATTTAAGGGAACAAAGTGAAAAAATGTGTCAAATTGAAGGAATAAAAAACTATATATATATATTTTCTTTCATATAAAAGAATTCAAAGTATTCTCAAACAAAACATCCCATCTTTTGAGGGAATCCACCATAACTAGGAGCAGTGGATAGTTGTGATATCAAGTATATGGGGTCCACCAAATAAAGAAACCCACTAATGAAGGGCCCAAGTGAAGAGACTTTTAAAAGAGTTGAGACTTCTTCTATGCCAGTTTGCTGCAATGGCATCCATGTGGGGTTGCCAGAGGGACCATCATTTTGGCCATCTGTCTCGCAGTACCCAATAATGAATTATGCTTTAATATGAAGTGGGCCTCAGGCTTCTATTGTCAGAGTTGAGTTGGCAATAAATCAGGTTGGGGCAGGTTCTAATCCATTAACAGCCATTTCAATGGTGGAAAATGGATATGTTATAGTGAAATGGTAGTAGATTTGGATCAAATATTTTAATCTTAGTAGATTCATTTTGGTTCTTCTGTCTATCTCTTTTTTTCTCTAAATTAAACACAAGTTTTCATAAGCTTTTTATAGTTTTATGTATTCTCGAGAAAAATGGATCCTATAAAATTTGATTTAAATTTGGATCAAATTTTGCATTCCATTCATTTTGCATTTAGTTTTAAATTCACCATTGGAGCACCATTCTTTTTGTATCTGAATAAGAAAAATGAATTTGCATTCCCTTTTGAATCCAGCATTGGAGATGCCCTAACATATGGGAAGGGATATTGAAACCCTATAAGTTGGTCTCTACACCCTGGATTTCACTCTTCTAAGAAAAACTCCTCATTTAAACCTTACATAACTTCCCTCCCCTTATTATCTTCTCCTTCCCTATTCCATCTAAACCCAATGCGGCCCTTTAATCACCACTCTCATATAAGTATATAACTTGATTAAATTTTAGTCTTTTTTAAAGCTTTTTGCATTTTTTTTGTATTTTATTTTTTTGCAAAATTGTGATATGTTCATTTTTTTTTTATTTTTTGCTTTTTTCAAATTTTTTTCATGTTCATTTAGGGCTCTATTTTAAATTTTTACTCTCATTTCTAATCATGAATATTGCTATCATTTTTAATTTCTCCATTCAACAAAATGAATTTATTAACAAAACTATATACAAAATACAATAAAATAATTCAAATCACATGAGATCATTAAATGTACGTTAAATGTTGTACCCATCAATTCATCACTAAAATCCTCAAATATTGTCGCCTTTGATTGCATCGCCATCAAATTTGATTTCTACAAAGTTTGTGGTCGGCATCATTATCCTCATTCGATCTTCTCCCATTAATTAATTAATATATGTTTATTACACTTATAAAACATTCTTAATTAATCTGTCTTTGTTCCTTTTTTTTTTTTAAATAGAAAAATTAGTCTAATCACGAGCTATGTTATTTGTCTCTTATTATTGAGCTTGAGACAAATAATAGCATGGAATACTCTTCACTTTAAAACCCACAGGACAGTTCAATTTTATTGCAAGTTTCTCTTTAAAAGAATTGAAGGAGAGCAATTTCAACCATGCTTCCTATTTTAGCTAACCATATAATATTTTATTATTTTTTAAAATTTAACATAAACAATTAATTTTTTTCAACGGTTATATTTAACAGACATATTCTGATGGTCTTATTTTAATTGGTGAATAAAATAACCAACGAGAGTTGACCTGGCGATAAAGGGGTGAGCCGTAAATCGAGACATCCTGGATTCGAAACCAGTCAAACTGTCTTGGCCAGTAGCCTCGCATGGGAAGCGAGGATTAATTAGGTTCTGATAGCTCGAGCAACAAAGACAAAAAAATTATTGATGAATAAAATATTATATTTAATGAATTGGCAAGCATGGCGAGGCCTTTGGAGCTTCTCTAACCCCGTTTATTTAAAGAGAAGTGGGAAAATCCACAATAGGCACTGGCTTCGTTTTTTATTATCTTACCGTGAGAAATTGTTTGGAAATTGAACTTGCCCAAAGGGTTTTTTTTTTTTAATTCATAAAAGAGAGAAAAGGGATTCGGTATTTATTTGGCATTGGAATAATTCGGAAATCGGAAAACATTCAATGACATTCAGGTGAATTGGAAAAATAACCAATCAATGGTGAGGAGCCATATAATGTGGAAGTTAGTGTATTAGTGGCTACTAATCATATAATTAGTCGACCGCTAATTTAATTAGTGAGTGGTTAATTAAGAAAGTTGTTATTTAGTTGGTGTGTGGTTATGCCATATAGATAAAGTCTAGAAAAAGTTGGTGGGACATGTGACAATCATTTAGACATGATGTGAGAAGTTAAAAAAGTAGTGGGGCACGCACTACTAAGAGAGCATAATGTGCGCAGTTATCAAGGCTAGCTAGATTTGGCTGTGGCCTATATATACCAAATCAAAGAAAAAAAACAAGACACAACTACAACTCCAAAACAGCACAATGCTTTAAGACTTTCTAGTAGATTTTTAGGCCATTCTCTTCATAAGCAAGCTTCTTTTCAAGCTTATTTCAAGCATCCTTAGTTTAATTCAAGCATCCTTTCAATTTTAAGTCTTGTTCATTCAAGTTTCAAGCATTTCTACTTTAAGCAAGCATCACATTTTAATTTTTAAGTATATATCTTTTCATTCCATGTATGTCAACTTTCGTTACTAGCATTGTAAGTATTTCCTTTGTTAATGCATTTTCTATTTCATTCCAAGCACGTTGATCAGTTTGTTTTCGATGTAATTTAAATCGGATTTTAGTTTTTCTAAGACATTCCACTCTAGAACCCAAGATGATCAACCTCTAAACCTTGTCAATCGCTTGATTCCATTTTAAAGTGACAAGCTAGACATTAGGACCATGTCTTAATTTCTCGGCCTAGAAGGTGCTAGAGGTCGTGTTCAAACGGTATCTTGTACTTTAACTAGTCCTGACACGCCCGCATACAGACTTTTCCGCACAAGGTCTGGAGACTGAATTTTCGCCCAAAATAGAATGTATACCCAGAACTTCAACACTTTAAAGTGTGTGACATGAATAGTTGAGCCCAGGGGCGCATCCAGGAATTCCATTCAGGGTGGGCACCTTTTGTATTTTGATTTCAAACTTTAATATATATATATAATACAAAAAAAAAAAAAAAAGCCAAAAGCCAAAATACATTGTTTATATAAACAAAAAGTAACAAACAAGAGGCTTATCATAACCTTTTAAAATTGATTTCGACGTGTCTTGATATTCTGAAACCGTTGCATGATAGCTTCATTATCAATGCTATGAAAAATGTCTTTCTCTATGTAGACAATCAAGCTATCATTCATCCACTGATCACTCATTCGACTACGCAATCGATTCTTCACAATCTTCATAGCAGAAAATGCTCTTTCCACAGTCGCAGTCGCAACTGGTAAAGTTAATGCCAAAGTCACCAACAAGTAAACTAATGGATAGACCACATTTTTTTTAGTCTCAACCATTTTCTGAGCAAGATCACAAATCCCTTCAAGTTTTGAAAACTAAATGCTAGAGCGTACATCAAAAATATAATTATCAAGCTGATCAGAAAGTATCATGAGCTCCGACGAAGAAAAATCTTTTGGATAAAATTGGGCAAGGCGAATAAGTTTTTGCTTGTTTAGGGTGTTTGATATAATTGTTGATAGATTTATCTTCATTAATTTTTTTTTTTTATTTTTAAAACGTAGATAAAGATTTAAAACAAAAATGAGGGTGGGCACTTTAGCAAATCTATATTTTTTGAATTTATATATACCTAATATTTTTTTTTTTTTCAAATTTGAGGGTGGGCACGTGCCCACCCTGGTCATACACTGGATCCGCCAGTGCCAAAACTCATATTCTTACAATGATTATGAAATAGTAAAGTTCAAATGTAAATTGTGGCATTAATATTTGAATTTGAATTTTTTTTTTCTAATTATATTTGAATTTTAATTTGAAAAATAAATAATTAGCAAGAAAAGAGAATAAAATAATAATATCTCTTGAACTTGAAGAATGAAAGTCAAGAGATTTACCAATTTTAACTTCCGAGTAACATATTATAGAAGTTCTGAAACAATTATCTTTATGTTTTCAACATTAATTTGGAAATGTTTTGAGGTCCAACCTCCTCAATCCCTGAAAATATGAAAAATTTGCAATGTAATCAAAAGTTTATATATATAGATATATTCAGAAATGATCATGTCAGCATATGCTTACATAAGTTTATGTAAGCATGAAGTTAGAAGATAATTGTAGGATACATATTTTAAAAAACTTAGCATTGGATTAGATATTATATTTATAGAGTAATGATCATGCCAGCATTTGCTGATTTTAATAAAGTCGGCAAACACTCTATGACTATTAGATCTCATTTCATGGTTGACATCTAAAAGTCATGTTAAAGTTAGCAAATACTGATATATATATATATATAGAGAGAGAGAGAGAGAGAGAGATTTTTCCCAAGAGTACATTTTGATATAGCTCTTTTTGGACAAGTAGTTAACAAATTTATGTGCGACCTCTTTTGTTCATTAGTCCATGAATTTGACACTAATTTGCCATTAGATGCAAATCACGACTCTTTAATCAACTTTACATAATCATTGGCTTCTTCCTTTAAGCAAACAAAATTAAAAAAAAAATTGTTGTAGCCAACTAGCCATTCTATGGTTTGCAATTTTCACAAAAGCTATTTGGAACAATCAAAACTTCATCAAACAAATATTAATAATTTCTTTTTTTTTTTTTAATTGTCATCGGAGGAGTATCCCAACCTTTGGTTGGACTAATCCTCTTTGACCCCATCCTAGATACCCACACACCCACACTAGAAAAGAACAGATAAAAACTATTGAAAGAGTCGAAACCTAGACCTCCACTTCATGAATGACACCTAGGTGGTTATGGATGTTTTTTCTTTCTTTTCAATCATTGGAACAAAATTATTTTTTACCCATTCCTAATTCGCTCAAGTCTTGCTCAATTTGACTCTCAACTTCATATTGCATGTAGAGCAAGTAATGAATACGTGCTAAGCAATTTTTCAATGGTATTTGATATTTTTGCCTTTTACTCTCTAATATTTGGTTACAAGGGAGGGAAACGAGCCCAAAGGACTCAAAGCCGAAATCTACCCCACCCAGTGAGCTCAGGCTTTTACTATATGAAATTTTATTCAAGTAATACTTGGTAAAAAATGCAAGGAGTTTTCTTTCCAGTATCAAATTAGAAAATATAAAATATAATTGTTCAACACAAGCATAAATACATCATTAGCAGATAATTTAATTATGAAAAATAAAATTGATCAAATATACACAAAAACAATATATAAAGTAACTCATCAATATTATGACTACCAAAAAAAAAAGAAATGTCACAATAATAATTTCATGATTAAAGGAACTAATTATGAAAGGGAATAAAAGGTACATTCTGGCCTAAAATAAATATGGTTAAATTAAATAATATATAGAAATATATATAAATATAGAGGAATGATGACCTGAGGTACATACCGTAAATAAAGTACACGATTTTAGCCGTATGTGGCATGCACGCGCATGCTTTGGACGGCTGAGATCGTGTATCGCATTTACAGTATATACAATAATTGATCAATTCATATATATATATACAGAAACGATCCATTGGGGTCCAGACTGCAAGGCCATTTGGCCGTGTTCCGGTAATCGGTTCCAAATTTCGACCGTTGGATATGATGTTCACTCCCTGCATGCCATGCTTGCAAAAAATCATGCCGATCCGACGGACGGAATTTTGTAAAACCAGCCTTAAGCAGACTGAAATTACCAAAGACTATATAAATTTTATTTGTGTTTAAGGGTGAGTGAGAAAAAGATGTCATATGCAAACTTTTGTCGTGACTAGTGAACTATAACAGAACCATGAAAATCGTACAAGGGTGAGTGAGAAAAAGATGGAAACAAACGTGTTTCACAATATTGGAAAATATTAGATAGAAAAAGAGTAAGAGATTATGAGAGAACCCCCATGAGATTTCTTTTTTCTTCAATCGAGTATTCTAAACCTAAGCTTGTCGAGTTTTGGGGTCAAATTAATCCTTTACAATATACAATTCATCCGTAAAACTATACATTAGATAATAGAAGAGTAGAGATTCAAATTCAAGACATCTGATGATTTATTCCAACACCATCATTAATCATTTTCACTGAGCTAAGAGAATTCGATTCAACAGTAACAGTTATACACTTGAATCTAGCATCCCCTGACTATATTCATCCCCTGACTATCTCTATCTCTCTCTCTCTCTCTCTCTCTCTTTTGTGTGTTGCTTGTCTCTAGTTTGTCTAACTATCAAGGTAATTTAGATATTTAGATTAAACACGGACAGTAATAATTTGAGTTAGGGGTATTTTAGACATTAAAAAAAAAAGTGGACTTAATAAAGAAATGGTCGGTACAAATAAAAGGCATGTGGCAGCACACTTTAGTAGCAATTCTTCTTCTCCAGCTTCAGCAATAATGGGGCATAAGCTTATTCCTTATTTTGATTTGTCTTTGAATAATTATGCATGTGTTGCTTGCCATTTAGACATTGTTATACTATTTTTGAATTAGTGCATTGTGATATTTGGGTCCGACAGTATTGAATGCTTCCAAATCTTTAAAAAAATACAGGAGAAAATCAATTTGGGCACAAAATTAAATGGTTTCAATGTGATGGAGCTTAAGAACTTGTTGAGGGGCAATTTCGCTCATTTTTAGATCAAAATGACCCATAATTAACGTACATCACATATATCTATAGTATTATTTAAAAAATAATTAAAGGATCGGAACAAAAATAAACGTAGAAACAAATTGAAGATAGGCAAATTAAATAATTGGCATGAAATTTTGAACAAACCATGTGAGAAATTGTGACATTCATAAAAACAGAGCTGCACCCAACTTGTTGGTTGAAAGGGAAGAGTTTCTATAGATAGATAAGGCCCATCAGTACAACACACAAGTTGATTTGGCTGAAGCCCATGACATCTTTTTACCAAATTAATGTAAAACACCTTCCAATGAAAATAAATTCACATATAAACATCTCATCATATTTACAAATACAATATTATTCTTACTTCAAATATGTATTCATTACACAATACAACCCAAATCCACATGACAGCTTCAGATCCATCCGCTTTACTGCATGCCCATCCATATTCATTTCATCACTGCTGCTGCTGCTGCCTGAAAATTAAATTAAACTTTGTGGACAGTTTTTACATGAAAATATATACTTCGATATATTCCCACCATATATTACTTGTAAGACCCTTTGAAACCAAATTGGATCATGGAAAACCAATCTAAATATTGACAAATATAACATTAAGAACCCCCCAAATTAACAGAACAATCACAGAAGTTTAAATAACAAACCATGTGAGAAATCTTTCGCCGCAAACACCAAAATTTGCCCTTGTTAGAAGCTGGTTATTGAGTCCAGACCCACTCTGATTACTGTTCCCCCAAATTTCAAAACTGCAATGGGTGAAATAAAAGAGCAGTTTAGAAATTTATATATATATATATATATATATATATATATAGAGAGAGAGAGAGAGAGAGAGAGAGAATTAAAATTACTAACCTCTATCTTAAAGAAGCCAACCGAGTTTGATTGAATTTATGCAGTCTCTTTCTCACAATATGATCCACATTGAGTTAAGACGGATTTGAAGAACATGAGATATGTTGGGCCAGTCCTCGCCTGTTTCCTCTTGCACCTTTCACTCAATTACGGACACTCTCTAATGACCAGTTGTTGCAGTGCAGTGAGAGAGCGCATCCCTTCCGGCAGAGACATCAAATTAGGGCAATTTGTTATGTAAAGTCTAAGAAGTGATGTTAGATGTTTCAGCCACTCCGGCAATGTCATCAAAGCTGCACAATTCATAATGGCTAAATAGCACACTGTTGAAGTCCTCGAGGCAAAGATGCCAACTTTGGGAGACCCCCAATGGTCAGTGATCGTAGGCTCCTTAGTCCATGCATGCCTTCCCCCTCCATCAAATCAAGCTCTTCACAATTCACAATCGCCAATGTCTCAAGGGCGGTCAAGTTTTTCATACCACAAGGGAGAAATGCCAAACTCGGACATTCTTCGATCACCAATTTTCGAAGAGAAGTGAGGTGTTGGATTTCTTCAGACAACGATGTCAAATGATTACATTTGTAAAGCCACAAGAATCGAAGAGAAGTCAAGCCTCGTAACCCTTTCTTCGGCATGCAGGTCAATTTAGAAGTTAGAGATAAATCTCTGAGATTGATCAATTTCTCAATGTCTCTGGGAAAATCTTCAAGTTTCTCACACCCTAAAAGCATCAACGTTTGCAGATTTACCAGCTTGCAAATAGAATTTGGGAGTACTTTCAGGTTACGATTTCTTTCTAGTTTAAGAAGCCGTAAATGCTTTAAGTTGCCAACAAAACTTGGTAGCTCCTCAAAGTATGAGAAACCTAAATCTAATACTCGCAAGCTCCTAAAATGTGATGTGAGCATAGAGACAAACGATTCACTGATGGGCCCAACAATATAAGCGAACCTAAAGGACCGCAGCTTCTTTGCACTTAGTAAAGATGTAGGAAATTCTTTGTCAGATAAATTATACTCAGTGAATGTTACATGTCGTACCCTTTCAGTAATTATTTCCGAATTAAAGTTCATATTTGACCACTCTGTACGTGCCACCAGTTGTGCAAGATCATGTATTAGATCATGAATCTTACACGTTTCTACTACATCATCGAATTTTACACCTATGTCTTGAAAAAACGACCTCGATATTAGCTCATTGAAATACCGATTCCCTATATCTTCCAATTGCCAACTACCTTCAGGAGATTGTAAAAACCCTTGCGCTATCCAATGACTGATCAATTCCTCTCTCCTTATTTCATAATCTTTTGGAAATATGGAGCAATATGAAAAGCACTGTTTCAAATAGTAGGGTAGTTGTTCATAACTCAGCTTCAACGCTGGTAGAATATCATTCTCCTCTTGCTCCAATTTCCATATGTCATTATTTTTAATATACAACCACTCACTTTCTTCAGTTTTCATATACAGCAGACATCCTAGAGTTCTCGCTGCTAGAGGAATCCCACCACATTTGCTCACAATTGCCTTTCCAATTTCAACTAGCTTTGGATGCCTTTTCTCATGCCCTTTTTTAAATGCACATTTCATCAATATTGATAAGCATTCATCTTCTGAAAGACCTTTTAAGTTGTAGAAAGAAACTGTTTCCATAATCGATGCAATTTTCCTACTTCTAGTGGTTACAATAATTTTACTTCCACTTGCACCATCCATCAATAGATTTTTCAACTCTGTCCACTTTGTATGGTCATCATTCCACACATCATCTAGGATGTGTAGAAATTTCTTGGCACTTAAAATACCTCGGAGCCGTCTTTGCAATTGCTCTAACTCTAACTGCCCACAATCACCATTGGTGGCAGATTTTATAATTTTTTCTACAACCTTTTTTAAATCAAAATCCTCGGATACACAAACCCACATTTTCAAATCAAAATACCCAGCTATCCCAAATCAAAATACCCAGCTATCCGATCATCATTGTAGACCAATTTAGCAAGTGTGATCTTCCCGAGCCCACCAAGTCCAACAATGGGAAAAACAGAAAGACCCTCATGATCATAGCTAGAGCTCAGCAATAATTCTACAATCTCCTCCTTGTCAGAGTCCCTTCCAATGACATCCGCCCCTCGCACAAAAGAGTGGGTTTGCTCCCTGTCTCTATTTGCAATTTGGGTACCCGCATCTTGCTCAATGAATTGAAAGTTTCTCCTACCTGCTGCAATATTGTCTAATCTCTCCCTAATATCCTTTATCTCATGACCCATCTTCAAATGAAATACAAGTGGATTTGAGATTGAAAAGAAGTTAAGTACCTCTTTAAGCATGCTCCCATGAATCTTCACTTTCCGATGCAAAGCTTCCGTTGAAAATTCATCGAGGACATCGTCAGCATCATAAAGAAGTTAATTACCAACTTGAGGAAAGTTGGGTCCTGGGTAAACTAAGAAGCAATTAAAATAACCCATAATGTCGGTCATATTTACGAATACTACTAGCTAGAAAATACATATATGCTAATTGGGGGCACGTTCAAGGCACGAGCTCTGTAGAGAAAGGGCTTTCTTTCATTAATTATATATTATTTTTTTTTGAGTAATTTGCAATTGAATTTACTTGAGCTAGAGAAATGCAAAAAAATTACAGGAGTTGCAAAAATCAAATATAGTCATAGCACTACAGCTTCAGTCAGAGCTCTTTGCATATCAAATTGTGCCAAAATTTTTGAAAAATTTTACGGTCATTAATCTTGTCCCATATT
The DNA here is from genome assembly GCA_017140935.1 of Hamamelis virginiana. NCBI lineage: Eukaryota > Viridiplantae > Streptophyta > Magnoliopsida > Saxifragales > Hamamelidaceae > Hamamelis > Hamamelis virginiana. The sequence continues at coordinate 314,463 of JAESVK010000766.1, forward strand.
TAAATGTATTTTTGAATTGGAACATGTTCAATACTCATAATTTAAACAATGTTTAAGTCAGGGTTGTTGCATAAGTCTACCACAAAAAAAAAAAAAAAAAAAAAAAAAAAAAAAAAGAAAAAAAAAAAAAAGAGAGAGGTTGCTGTTCAATCACTTTCTCATTTACATAATTTATCTAAAAGTTTATATAAGAGTTGTTGTTAAGTCATTTTCCAAATTATATAAAATATTTTGATACTTATGAATGTCATGTCTCTAAAATATCATAGTCATTTTCCAAATTATATAAAAAAGATATTGTACTTATGAATGTCATGTCTGTAAAATATCATAGTGATCCAATAATCGATTTTTCATAAATATTACTAAAAAATACTGTGACAATTTTGAACTATCACAGTTTATCATAACTTTATTTTAAACCTAAAATGTATTTTTTTTTTTTTGCGAATAAAGTCACTTAGACCAACGGGGTATTATTATTTATTTAAGGAAACAAAGTGAAAAAATGTGTCAAATTGAAGGAATAAATTATATATAAATATATATTTTTTCTTTCATATAAAAGAATTCAAAGAATTCTCAACCAAAACATCCCCTCTTTTGAGGGAATCCACCATAACTAGGGGCAGTGGATAGTTGTGATATCAAGTATATGGGGTCCACCAAATAAAGAAACCCATTAAGGAAGGGCCCAAGTGAAGGGGACTTTTAAAAGAGTTGAGACTTCTTCTATGCGAGTTTGCTGCAATGGCATCCATGTGGGGTTGCCAGAGGGACCATCATTTTGGCCATCTGTCTCGCAATATCCTTTTTTTTTTTTTTTTTTGATAACCGGGTGTCCGGGCCAGCTTACGCGCACCTCGACTAATCCCTGGACCCTGAAGTTAACGACCGGATAAGCCCTCCAGTGGCCCCAAGAGTTTAGCACGAGTCGAAGTGGGCCTCATGGTTTATGCTTTAATATGAATTAAAGCATATGAAGTGGGCCTCATGGTTTAATATGAAGTGGGCCTCATGGTTCTATTGTCAGAGTTTTGTTGGCAATAAATCAGGTTGGGGCAGGTTCTAATCCATTAAGAGCCATTTCAATGGTGGAAAATGGATATGTTAGTAGATTTGGATCAAATATTTTAATGGTAGTAGATTCATTTTTGGTTCTTCTGTCTATCTCTTTTTTTCTCTAAATTAAACACAAGTTTTCAAAAGCTTTTTATAGTTTTATGTATTCTCGAGAAAAATGGATCCTACAAAATTTAATTTAAATTTGGATCAAATTTTGCATTCCATTCATTTTGCATCTAGTTTTAAATTCACCATTGGAGCACCATTCTTTTTTTATCTGAATGAGAAAAATGAATTTGCATTCCCTTTTGAATCCAGTATTGGAGATGCCCTAATTAACATATGGGAAGGGATATTGAAACCCTACAAGTTGGTCTCTACACCCTTGATTTCACTCTTCTAAGAAACCCATGAGCAATTTTACCATTAAAAACATATTAAATTAAAAAAATCAACTAACTTCAACCAAAAATTATCTCTACACCCTACTCGAAAAAACTCCTCTTTTAAACCTTACATATCTTCCCTCTCCTTATTTTCTTCTCCTTCCCTATCCCATCTAAACCCAATGCGGCCCTTTAATCACCACTCTCATATAACTTGATTAAATTTTAGTCCTTTGTTAATCTTTAAGTGGTTTACAAGTGATGAATGTCGAAACAGATCTCCAAGAGTGTCAGAGCAGTGAAAAGGTTTGTTTTCAAAATTGCGACATGTTCATTTTTTTTTTTTTAATTTCTCCATTCAACAAAATGAATTTATTAACAAAAACTATATACAAAATACAATAAAATAATTCAAATCACATGGACCATGAAATGTTCGTTAAATGTTGTACCCATCAATTCATCACTAAAATCCTCAATATTGTCGCATTTGATTGCATCGCCATCAAAATTGATTTCTACAAAGTTTGTGGTCGGCTTCATTATCCTCATTCTTCTCCCATTAATTAATATGTTGATTACTCTTATTATAACATTCTTAATTAAGCTGTCTTTGTTTCCTTTTTTTTAATGGAAAAATTAGTCTAATCACGAGCGATGTATTGCTTGACCCATCCATCTCTATGTGAAAAAAGTATAAAGGATTTTTTATTTTTCAATACATGCCATTAATTGTGAAATTCTTGAATTCTAACTTTGTTGGATTTTATTACATATATTAATCAAAATATTTGTGTTAATCAAAACATTCATCTCTCACCCACGTAAACATATATAACTCCGAATTCTATTTTATTTTTGCTCACCAAAAGGAATAATTATCTTATTTCCAGTTTCTAAAATTTTGGATTTTATTACATTCTCAAAGAAAATAAGTTTACTTATTTCTAGTTAATATATATTGGTAAATTTACTTATTTCCAAATCCGTTTCTAGTTTATATATATAGGTAAATTTACTTATTTGTTTAAAGACATATAAATAGGTAAATTTACTTATTTCCAAATAAGTTTACTTATTTCTAGTTAATAAATATAGGTAAATTTACTTACTTCCAAATACATTTATTTATTTCTAGTTTATAAAAATAGGTAAATTTTTTTTTTTTTAAAGATATATAAATTCATATTTGCAACGTGTGGGTCTACTATCAAAAAGTCAAAAAATGAGAACTAAAACTTATTTAAAAAAAAAGTATAAAAAAAAAGAAGGAGAAATAGAGGGAAATCATACCCTCTGAAAGAGAAAAGTGAAACAAAATAGAGGGAAATCATACCTTGTGAAAGACTCAATTAAACATAAAAGTCAGATTCTTCATTAAAAAAAAAACACCATATAGTCCACAATGACTCAATTAGTCTACAAGCCAGTGGCTAAAGACCTTTGAGTAAGTCGAATTCTTCAAATCTATCATAAAAGTCTCATTTTTGCGGCTGCCAGAAGATGGCTTAAAACTCTATGTAACTTTGATCAGCAAATAAAAACGAGTGGGGTAGACGAGTGGGGTAGTGGTGGGCCATGTATCAATATGGTGCTGACATCCAACCAAATAAAAACCTAATAAGCAATAAATGGATATATCTCAATTAAAAATCAAAATTTGAATTGAATTAAATCTAAAAAACTTACCATAATGTCAGCAAAACAGTTACACTATTTAAAAGGTAATAAAACTCTCCATAAAAACAATAAAAGGGTAAATCTGCCATTAAATAATTAAAGTTGATTTTAGAAAATCCCGGAGGGATCTTTGGGTTAACATTATAGTGTTCTGGGCCTACTGGTATGAAATTCAATTTATAAGGGGGTCTGGATAATTTTCCCTAAAAATAACCAACGAGAGTTGACTTGGCAATAAAGGGATGAGTTGTAAACCGAGACATCATGGATTCAAAACCAGCCAAACTCTCATGGCTAGCCTTTAGTCAAGGCTGTCCGGACGTTATAAGATCCTATAGGCTGGTAGCCTCGCATGAGAAGTGAAGATTAATTGGGCTCTGATAGCTTGAGCAACAAAAAAAGAAAATTATTGGTGAATAAAATATTATATTTAATCAATTGGCAAGCGTGGCGAGGCCTTTGGAGCTTCGGTATTTATTTGGCATTTGGAATAATTCAGAAATCGGAAAATATTCAATGACATTCAGGAGAATTGGAAAAATATTAGAAAGCCAATTGTGACACTCAAATTTGTTTAAGAAATTCATGAACAAATTAGCAAAATATTGGGAATGAATTTCATTGGGTTGAAAGATAAAAATAAAATTAAAGGTACAGTGTTGGCTAATCTGTTGATAAAGTTTTTTATGGTGGTTGTATTCAATTTTTTGAATTGAATCTTGCCTCCATCAGGATTGGGGAGTTTAAGAGAAGGGGAAGAGCTACCCTCATTGTGTTGCTCATAAACTTAAATGAACTTCTGTAAAGACATAGAAAAATAAAAATAAAAATAAAAATGAATGTGATCAATATAAAAATAACAAACCAATGGTGAGGTGCCATATAGCGTGGAAGTTGATGTGTTAGTAGCTACTAACCATATAATTAGTAGACCATTAATTTAATTAGTGAGTGGTTAATTAAGGAAGTGGTATTTAGTTAGTGGGTGGTTGTGGACACCCCATTTTTGCCAATTATTTCTACCATATGTTCATGCAAATGATTAACTAGAATAGCTGATCATTTGGTGAGGAATTGGCCTTGTAAAGACCAAATTGCCCAAATTGCCCTTTTCTGAGGAAAAGGACAATTCGTTATTTCATGTGTACATTTGGATTGGAATCAACCCATTTGTATTGCATTTGACTTTTGAGGTGTTTTAGAACATCCCTGTAAATTTTCATGGCATTCTGATAAGAGCTCGATAGGTAATTAGGGTTTTTGCGACTTGAAGGGCATTTTCGTCCTTTTTCTCGTATAATTTCCGAATGACCTCCGAATTCGAAACGGATTGTTTCGTGAGGTTTATATGGATGTGGGGAGTGTATTTGAAGTGCCAATTGAACCTTTGAATGGTCGGGATAGATTCGCCTAAAATCGATCCCACAGGTAAGAATGAGCTGAATTAAGGTTTTGTTCAAATCGACCGTGAATTGGTCATTTTCACCAAAATGAAAGATTTTCAAAACATGTTTTCAAGTACCAATTTCATATTAAAACCATGTTTTTAGAAGTAGTTCAAGCCTAATTGATCAATTTTACAAACCAAAGAAAGGTCACATGACCAATTTTGACACAACCGGGTCAATTGGCTAGCTTTTTGCTAAAACCCTTGACCATGGTCAAGTATTTTTAACCCAAAAAATATTCTAAAAATGTGAATGATCAAAACACGGTCGTTTTGAGCCCTGAACCATCGAATTTGGATCAGATTTGACTAAAATATGGCCAAAATATGAAATCCCATTGAAAATGGGACAAAATTTGGGAAGTCACTACGGTGACCGTCCTAGCTAGGACGACCAACCGTCCAGCCCAGGATGGCCAGCCGTCCAGGCTAGGATGGTCACCAGGATGATCGACCCCATTTTTCTTTTTTGGAAATTTTCACCTATTTTGGCCGATTTGATTTGATTTTTTGGGAGGAATTCGAAGGGTTTCAGCTTTCAAACCCTAGGGAGACTCATTCTAAGCCCTAGGATTGTTTTTTAGATATATTAATCCTAACCATTCAAAGTTTTAAACCCTAGCTCTATATATGCTTCATTATAGAGTTAGAGAAGAGGGGGAGAGAAGAGAGAGATAATTCTAGGGTTTTGAGAAGGAGGCTACAGATTTAGTTCTTCATTCTTACACCATTGAAGGAGAGAACTTAGGTGGAGAAGGAAGGAGAAGGACTCAAGGCTTGGAACTTGAAGGAGGTTTGCAAAGAAGAAAGAAGATAGGTAAATCCTCCATACAAACATTTTGTATGAGTTTATTTTGTATGAGTTTATTATGCATGTTAGAATAGGTTTCTTTCTTTTTCTTATTTATGTTAGTATGCATGATTAGGGTTAGCTTTGTTATGATTTTGTGTGAGTATGCATGATTAGGGTTAGCTTTGTTGTTATTTTATGTTAGTATGCATGTTTAGGGTTCGTTAGTTTTATTTATGATTTCATGTTAGGATGCATGCTTAGGGTTAATTAGTTTTATTATAATTTTATGTTAGTATGCATGACTAAGGTTAGTTCTATTTGTGATTTTATGTATGTCTAGGGTTATTGTTGTTTTGTTATGATTTTATGTATATATGCATGTTAGGGTTAGTTTTCTTGTTATTTTATGTGTGCATGCATGATTATAAGTAGTTTTATCATTGTTTTATGTGAGTAAAGCATGTTTAGGGTTAGTTTCATTGGAGTTCTATGTAAGTAAGCATGATTAGGGTTATCGTTATGATTTTATGTGAGTAAGCATGCTAGGGTTAGCTTTTGTTATGATTTTATGTTTAGGATGAGTCCTTTGTTGTTATTTTATGTACGCGAGCATGCCTAGGGTAAGTGTTGATATGTTCATATTATTATTTGAATCTCTTAATGTTTGATTGATGGTATTAATGATGATATGAATGTGTTAATATGTGTTCTTGATATGTGATGAGTCGTGAGTCAATTTTTATATGCTTTTTTTATGATTATTTGAACACTTGATATCAATTTGATGGATTAAATATATAAACTGTGTACGAGGGAGCGTGCGAAGGTAAGATCCTCCCCTTGTGTTTAAAATAATTGTTTAAAGCATGTTTTGTTAGTTTTTTTTTATACGTTTTGCGTGGTAATTTAGTAGAGCATGTTAGATTGTATGCTAGGGTGCTTATTTGTCATTATTTATGGATTAATAATGTTTTTTAAGCTATTTGGAACATGTATTTAAATCTGTCCAGATTTGAATATATGTTTTAAAGTGGTTTAATTAACATTTTTAAGCCATATTTTTGCATGATTTTTATAGTACTTTCATAGTATATTCATGTAGAAAGCATGCTAGGTCATCTTCATCATTTTTATTCTTTGTTTTCATGGTTTTTGGAGTGGTTTAAGGTTCATATTCAAATCCGTCCGGATTTGTTTATGTCCTTAAATTAGTTCTAAAAATTATTTTAAGGTCAAATCCAACTTAGAAATATGCTTAGGTTCACATAGATTAATTAGTATGCATTTAGGAGCATTATCATGCATTGTTAGGATCAATTTCATGTATATTTGTTTGGATTTATTTAAATTACAGCATGCATTGCATTAGGATTTTAGGGTTTTTAGATTAACTTTAGGGCTAGTTAGAGACCCTAGGTTTAGGAAGGTCACTTGACCTTCCCTAGGACTGTCATTTGTTGTAAAAGTCATACTCAAATTTGAGTATTTTAATCAATTTAAGAGTCAATCTTCGAGAGATTTCCTAAAAAGATTTTTGATGCAATGTTTATGAAATAAACATGATTTTATGAGATATTTGATTATTAAATGATTTTCAAAAAAGATTTGAAATGTTTTAAAGATTTTTACTTTAAAATGAAATTCCTCTCAATATGATTTGTTTTCTTGAAATATCTTTGAAAAAGATTTTCAATTGGAATTTAATTCTAAAGATAAGAATTGTTTTAGAATATTTGGATTTTAAGAAAGTCTTTTAATTTGAAATGATTTTGAATAAATGATTTTAAACAAACAAAAACTCTCGAAGTTTAAGTCTTGAATTAGGTTGAATACCTTTGATGATGTGATCGATTACAATAGGAGAGTCCTAGGGTAGTCGAACTACGTGGACTTTGATACTTGCTAGGTGATTCTAGTAAGTTACGTAGGCGCTAATAGGGCTCAAGTCCGCCCTAGGATGCCCGTAGGGTATTCTAGGTTCTTAGGGTTTGTTTGTATATTTTTTATTATTAATATAACTAATATAGATTACTGCATTTATATCACTATTTTGTTGGTTGATTAGATTATTTAGGATTGTTTGCATTGAGAAATTTAAATAGCCCAAATAAATTAGAAGTCCTTTAATTAGGGCGAGGTGGGTGCCTACAAGTGAAAGCTTGGAACCTTCCCACATCGTAACCTAGCCCCCGGATCCATCTCTGGTTTGAAGACTGTATTTTCATTGAAAATGGAGTTTGTTTTGTTTTGATTTTAAAAATAAAACATTTTCATGGTTTCCTTATTCCTTAAAAATAAGGTGGCGACTCCTTTGTTTTGTTTGTTTTCTAAACCCCTCTAATCACATCGCCCGGTGATGATGTGGATCCTCACAAGCCCGTCAAAAAGGCTGGTCCACAGTGGTTATGCCACATGTCAAGCAAGGATAAAGTCTACAAAAGTTGGTGAGACATGTGACAATCACTTAGGCATGATGTGAGAAGTTAAGAAAGTAGTGGGGCACTACTAAGAGAGCATAACGTGGGAAGTTCAAGGCTGGCCAGATTTGCCTGTAGCCTATATATACCCAATTAAAGAGAAAAGAAAGACACAACTACAACTCCAAAACAACGCAATGCTTTAATAGCTTCTAGTAGATTTTTAGGCATTTCTCTTCATAAGCAAGTTTTTTTTCAAGCTTATTTCAAGCATATTTCAAGCATTCTTAGTTTAGTTCAAGCATCCTTTAAATTTCAAGTCTTGTTCATTCAAGTTTCAAGCATTTCTACTTTAAGCAAGTGTCGCATTTCAATTTTCAAGTATCTTTTCATTCCAAATATGTCAATTTTCGTTTCTAGCATTGTAATCTCAAGCATTGTAAGTATTTCCTTTGTTAATGCATTTTCTATTTCATTCCAAGCAAGTTAATCGGTTTGTTTTCGATGTAATTCAAATCGGATTTTAGTTTTTCTAAAACGTTCAACACTTGAACCCAAGAGGATCAACCTCTAATCCTTGTCAATCGCCTGATTCCATTTTAAAGTGACAAACTAGGCATTTGGACCATGTCTTAATTTCTCGGCCTAGAAGGTGCTAGAGATCGTGTTCAAACCGTCTCTTGGACTTTAACTAGCCCTGGCACGCCTGCGTAGAGACCTTTTCGTACAAGATCTTGAGACCGAATTTCCGCCGGGAATAGAATGTATAGCAAAAAAAATAAATAAATAAATTATCACCATGATACAACTTAAGCAATATTTTATATTGAATTAAAATTTTAAAAATTGATAACTATCCATTTTATCATTGTCAAGTTTTGTTTTTGCTAGACGACATACATAAGTAGGGATAGTAGTTAATTGTTAGTGGGGAGCAGAGCAACAAATGAGTCAATTCTCATCCACGTGGAATGAAATCCAAAATCTCATCCTATAAGCACCTACTTACCATGTTTAGGGATGTTAACACGATGGGTTAAAAGGATAACCCATCCCACCCCTATTGGAAAGGGTTTGAGAAAATGATTTAAAAACCGTATAGGATTTGGGACGAGAATAGGATATGGCTTCTTCACGTCGCCCGTCCCGAATATATATATATATATATATATATATATATATATATATATATATATATAGTCATTCTATTATAAGGTCGACCTTGTATAACCTTATGAAAGGTCGACTCCATATCTCCAATTTTAGAAGATTGTTCGTAAAACTGACCGTTGGATTAGATGCTCCCCTTCTGTATGTCATGCCTGCAAAAAATCACAGTGATGTGACGGTTGATTTTTGAAATAACTCATTGTGAAAAATGCAACTTATTTGTTCTTAAAAAAATCACCATTTTTTTTAAAGTCAGTTATTTCAAAAACCAATCGTCAGATCACTGTGATGTTTTGCAGGCTTGACATATAGAGGGGGAGCATCTAATCCAACGGTCAGTTTTACTTACAGTATTCTAAATTTGGAGATATGGAGTCGACCTTGCATAAGGTTATGCAAGGTCGACCTTATAATAGAATGACTATATATATATATATATATATATATTTATTTATATATATTAATTATAAATACTTGTTATCCAATATTGAAATCAAATTTATAGAGATTATAGTTAGGTTTCATTCCAAAAAAATATTGAAGTTAAAAAATATTTTAATTATTTTCTCAAACACGATTGGAAAATCCGTCCCATTTCGTCTCCCCCCATTTTAAGTTGAAATTGTGACATGTTTGGAAAAATGTTTTCATTCACGGGACGGAATTGGGAAAGAAAAAACTCGCTCCATCCCTAACCATGATTATGAAAATATTAGTGTTTTTGGCTAGTTATTAGTGGGGAAGGGCCATAAGGAATAGAATTCAGAACTTCAACCCCTTAGAGTGTAAGACATGAATAACTGGGCTAAAGCTTATCTTCTTACCATGATTATGAAACAACAAAGTTCAAATGTAACCTTTGGCATTAATATTTGAATTTGATTTTTTTTTCTAATTATATTTGAATTTTAATTTAAGAAATAAATAATTAGCTAGAAAAGAGAATAAAATAATGATATCTAAACAAATCAAATTCAATGACTTATTACACCAAGAAATTAATTGATCGAGGACATCAAAATCAAAACTAAATAATTAATTCAAAAGTTGAGAATCATCATTAATTGTTCCCTTGCTCAAAGTCCTTGCTCTCTGAATCTGATGGTGACAAGTCTCCATAATGGCGCATCTACTACAATTAACTCATTCTCCCTCTTTGATTATAGGAAATGGATTTAATTAATTGAAATTGGCTGTATGTCACTAATTTCTCTGTTCTTTGAGGTCTTTAACATGTGCAAGTTCATAATCACGTATTCCAAATTATGGAGCTTTTTGGGTCTATACAATTTATCTATTTTATTGAATTATAAAAAGGAAAATGCTATTAAATCCGTCCAAAACTCCCGTATTTATTCCCGTATCCTACTTAATTAGCCCAAAATTTTTGACATCCTAAGGTGGAAAGTTTACTGGCATGCAGCTTACACTACTTACAGCCTGCACTATCTCCTGTCTTATCTCTTCTCACTATCTCTCCTATCTCTCTCTATTTCCAAGAAAAAACTCATCACGTGAATTTGCAGAGACCTTGTCTCTTCCCTCTAGGCTTTGTCTAAATCCATCCATCACTCTTCTTTTACCTCTTGTTTCTCTCTCAAGGATTCTGAAGACCTCTTTTTTTTCTTCTTCTTTACGCAGGAGTGAGGAGAGAGAAACAGAGAGTGAGGAGAGAGAAAATGAAGAGGGAGGAGAGAGAAAATGACAATGCAGTGGCTGCACCGTCCATCCTCAGTACCGCCAGATCCACTGGATCAGCACCGATTGAGCACCAGCAACACATCACAACACCAATCGAGTTCATGCTGGAGAGGGGCCAAACTGGTTGATGTTTGTGTACATGATAAGATCATTCCCATTACTGTTAGCAACTTTAGCTGAAACCTTTGTTAGTGGTATCTTCTTCGGTGACCTGCACACGATCTGTAGGTCTCCACTGAGATTAGAAATGAAGCGGGCGAGCTCTACAGATTGGCGAGCTACCAGCGAAGTCCATATATCCGTAAACTTGTAGGATGCAAAACGGAGAAGGAAGAAGAAGAAAAAATAAAAAATTGCCATGGCCACTGCTGCTGCATGCCCACCGAGGAGTTGTTTCAGCTTAACTACATAATGAATATTCATCAACAGGAGTTACCATGGCCACTGCAGCTGCTGGATCGCCTCTGCTAGTTTTGCTCTCTCTTTCTTCTTCTTCTTATTTTTCTTCATCGTTTTACTGTTTACTGTGCTATTAAAAAAAAAAAACAGAAAAAAAAGTCTTCGATGTGATGTGCTGATGTGCTTTGCTATAAAAAAAAAACAAAAAAAACAATTTGCTCTCTTTCTTATTCTTCTTCTTTTTATTCTTGTTCCTCGTTTTATTTTTTTATTTTTTATTTTTTTTACTAGGTTTTAAATGTGTTTTTAGTTTTCACTGTTTTTTTTAACACATTGAAAACTAAAAACACATTAAAAACCCTAGTTTTCACTGAATTTTTATTTTAACTGTGCTCTGTCTCTATTATTCTTCTTATTCTTCATTATGTTAACCACCTTTTGTGTTTTTTTTTTTTTGGTGTGTGTTTTCATTGTGGAAAAAACACAGTGAAAACCCGAAAAAACACTAGTGCTTGCACTGTTCTCTTAAAAGCTAATATTTTCACTGTCCTCTTAAAAGCTAGTGTTTGCACTGTCCTCTTAAAAGATAGTATTTTCACTGTCCTCTTAAAAAGCTAGCTAGTGTTTTCTGTTGTCCCAAGTTATATAACCCTAGAGGGGGGTGAATAAGGTTTTGGCAAACTTTGATAAAATATTACCAAATAAATTTATAGTCCAATTAAATTCAGCAGATGCATAAACAAGTAAATAACTTAATTGGAAAAGAGAGAGAGAGAGAAATAAAACACAATGATTTTAACGTGGTTCGGACTCCGCCTACGTCCACGCCTTAAGCACCAAGCTCAAGGATTCCTCAATCCACTATAGGACCACTCCTTCAAGGTGGAGAAACCTTTACAACCAATCTCACTTCCGGTAGAGATTGCACGAATGCTCTTAACGAGACTTCAATCTTACTTCCGGTGAAGATTAGGCCAATGTTCTCCACGAGACTTCAATCTTACTTTAGGCAAAGATTAAGCGAATGCTCTCCACGAGACTTCGATCTTACTTCCGATAAAGATCAAACCAATGCTACCAAAGCACTTCTCATAAGCTTGATTTTGACCAACAAAATCCAAGCTCTACAAGGGTTACAACCCAACCCTTAACCCACAAGATATACAAGATTTGTTTGTGTACAATGAATAAACTCCTCAAGAGTATATGGAGTACAATTGAAAGCTCACACTAATATCTCTCAAAGATAAGAACTAAATTTGGGCTCAAGAGAGAATGATGATTCTTAACTAAAATCACACAAGATTGATATAAACAAGTTTGTATAAGTTTGTATATGTTCAGCTACTTGTTTAGGACTCATACAATGAGTATTTATAAGCCCCAAGAAGAATATGGCCGTTATGAGTAAAAATATAGCAGTTTGGGTTTGTCAAAACTAGCCGTTATAAGCTGCAGGGCACACTTAGTTGACTGGGCAAAAAGGGTTAGTCGACTAGGTGGTTTAAAAATACTCTTTCAAAACAATCCAAAGTCGATTAGTCAACTAGACTAAAGGGTTCGTCAACTAGCTCAGTAGAAATCATAGAGTTTTGAAATCTGGGCTTGATTAGTCGACTAGGTAAGGGAGTTAGTCGACTACTTTAGGTTTTTATGAAAACATGCTTACTGCCATTGTTTTAGTCGACTGGTCTAAGAGGCTTAGTCTATTAGGCAAGGTAGAAAGTCAATTTTCATAAATCCTAACTAATCTTTTGAGTTTAAAATAGCCTACGATGATTTTAACTTAGTTTTGACCCAAATATATTTTCCAAATAAGTCCAAACTAAGGTCTTTTAAGCCAAATAAAGTTCAACCTATGAGAGATTTATACAAATAAGTCCTAAGCACTCACATACGAGAAAGAATAAATGTCTTCACGATTTGAATCTTCAATATCTTGTGCTTGGCTTCATCTTTGAACTTTCATTTTTGGAGTAATTGCTTGCTTCATGGATGTTGAATCTTCGATGACTTGAATCTTGTTCTTATAAATGAATATACTATATAAGAAGCTTAGGATTGAGTATGCTATCATCAATTCATTCAACATAGCATTTACAAAATATCCAACAATATAATGCTTTGATATTATTAAGATATATAATCAATGTATTTAGCACAATAATATCCATAGTACAATGTTTGTTATCATCAGAATCTTTCAACCAATGAGGATAAAACAATTTACTAATTTGGATTGAAGCCATAAGGCTAACATTTTCACTGTCCTCTTAAAGCCAGTGTTTTCACTGTCCTCTTTAAAAGCTAGTGTTTTCACTGTCCTCTTAAAAGATGGCCAGTGTTTTCATTGTCTTCTTAAAAGCTAGCTAATGTTTTCACTGTCCTATTAAAAGCTAATGTTTTCACTGTCCATATAGTATTTTCATTGTCTTCTTAATTTTTTATTGAGGATATTTTCTGTGATGACGTGGTTGTTGCCACATCAGATGGGAATATAAAAAAATGGGAATTGAGACGGTACTTGTAGTACCGCTCTTAAAAAAATTCTCTAGTTTCATGAGTAGTTTCAAAAACATTACAATTCCTTTTCTTCTTGTTGGTACACTACATAGTTATTATTATTATTCTTTTAATAATATAGGGTATTTTAGGCCTACTTCCATTGAGGTTCGCACCCAGACTTCCCATCCATCATGATAGTCAGGATGCCAAGATTCGATCCCAACTTCAATTCATCAAGAGCATGATCTTTAACCACCTGAGCCATCTAACAGATTCAGTACAATACATGATTAAGTATTTTAATAGCTAATCTCTACAATGTTGGAATTTCAGTTCCCACCATATTTCTAATAAAGCATAGAAATAAGTTAAACTATTTATTAATTAGTTTTCA